>VANL01001293.1:0-15110 GCA_006352455.1 Brachionus sp. 'Tiscar' | reverse complement strand
TTGCATAATTGCAAATCTTTGCAAATCAATCAATTTAGAAGCTAGAGGAGTGATCAGCGGCTCAAATTCAAGAGCTCACTGTCCTCTACAACAAACTTTTTTCCGGATTCAAAAAGCTCAACGGACAAGAAAATAGGCGCCTTTGAAAAATGCTTCGTTCAATTCGTTGCATATTGCATTCACGAGCTCTCCATTATTTCCTTTATATTCATTTTTAGTCGCTTATTTTTTGATTATGAAATATTTTTGTTTTTTTTCAGCACGAAATTTTTTATTAATAGATTAGACAGTTTTCAATAAATTTTATTTACAATTTCAAATTTTAAAAAAATATTTTTAAAAAAAAATTTAATCATTTGAAAAAACATCTGAATCGAAGATAAAATTCGAGTCATTATTAGATTGCTGGACAGACTCGTCTAGTGCGGATTTGGCCAATAGGCTATAATCTTCCTTTACTAAACCAATATTCAAATGAGACAAATAATGTACATATCTTCGCTTATTTATTTGTTTAGTCTGTTTGATTTGTTCCAGTTTGCATATTTCGTGCAGAAACGGCCTATAGTCCAGGGCCACAGCTTTACTGGACGTGAATCTGTACAAACTTTGAGCTAGTCGGTTTACAGACACATTCGATGCAAAATTAAACTGGTACACTTTACCATAATTCAACCATTCGTAATAATCAATATGTTTTTTATTCAATAATGAATTAAACACTTTAAAAAATTCAAACAAATCTTGCTTAACAAAAGTTGTGTTCAATTTAGCTGGGTCATGATTGAGTTCGGATTCAGCATTTGTCTGATTCATGAAGGGGTTAAACGAGCCAGCATTTGTCACTTGATCACTTAGGCCATCTTTGAGCATCATTAGATCAAAACGCTTAAAATTAACCGGTTGTTCTTTGTTAAACACATAGCCAGTCTCCAAATGAAGACAGTCCAAAATTCTCTTGCTCAACATGTCCATACACAAAAGCTGATCGAGATAAAAGCCGGCCTTGTGTTGATTACAATTAGTCTCATAGATAAAAAAACTGTTCAGATTTAGACTGGCCTGTTTGGTAGCACATTTGAATTTTTTTGTCTGATTTTTATCAATATTTGTAAGCATAATTTGCATTTGGTTTAATGACTTTCTCATGTCACATTTGCACTCTTGAATTATTCTGTACGCCAATGACCGATGCAGACTTATCGATTCGGCTTTGGCGACACTTTTCAAAAATTTGACTGCAGCATCAATCCTTGGTCGGCAAAAATCTATTTTTTCCACATTTAAATTTATTCGTTCCTGGATGAACTCATCACTTGTTGTCAAAACGATAGGCTTACGCGACTTTTTAACAAAATGATTGACAGCTGACCAGAAGCCCACGTCCTCGCGGAACACGATGTCAATTTCGTCAAATAAAATTAAAGACTCTTTGTGTATGTTTACCGAATTTTTGTCTTCTATCAAATCAACTGGCTCGATTAAGTTGGATGCGTTGGACATGACCGCCTCGCGTCTCAAGCTGGTCTTGCGCTTGCGCGACTTACCATTGCTCTCAGCAGACTTAAAAAATTTGTCCAAATTGTTATCTGCCTTGAGCAATTCTTTTTTGCTGTTTGAACCGGTCACATGGTGCGAATTGAGCGCACCCTCTAGCTCTTGAATTATTTGGCTTTTGCATCTAGGACTGGACGAGTTTACTTCGAATACTTTGAAGCCAAGCTGTTTGGCTATGGAGTACACGGAGCTGGTTTTGCCAGAACCGTGCGGACCCGATAATAAAATGGCGTTCGAGTAAAACTTTCTGCCATTAACCACACTGTCTGAATTCGAGTAGTCGGACTCGTACGAAAAATCCGAGTCCGAGTCCGAATCTTCAGTGGACCGACCATCTACATTTTTTGTTAAGCACGATTTCCAGCCCCTGAGCCATTCTTTAAAACGTTCTATTTGGCTTTTATTTGTAACGATGTCTTTTTCGTCGTTAAATTGGTATTTTTCTGTCCAAAGTTGTTTTGAACTTGGCAAAATTTGTTTGCTATCAGTTCGTCGTCTTTTGGTGGGTCTTGGCCGAATTGGCGAGCTCGATTCGGACAACATGCTCAAGTCCACACTAGCGTCGTTGAGTGTGTCTGATAAATCTGGCTTTTCCTCGCTTATTGTCTCGATTCGTTTATTAAGACTGTCCGCAGTGAGGCTAATGCTGAACGTAACGTCATCAAAAAACTTAAAATCAACTTTTAAAATAATAAAAAATTTTAATTATCTTTTATTATTTATTAAAATAAGACAAACAGTTTTTCTAAGAAATCTAAATTTTATTTTTTTATTTGACTAATAAAATTTTTTTTAAATAGAAAAAAAGTTTATTATTATTTGCTTTTTATTAATTTTATTGATGAATCTTAGCTAGTCATAAATTAAAAATTTATTTATTTTTTCTTAAATCAATTAATTTTTGGATAAATGTAAAAAATTTTAAATTATTTACCAGAGTTGTTTTTAAATCACAAGTCTTAAGTCAAGTCAAGTCAGTGACTTAAAATTTTTTTATTTTTTTTTAAGTCAAGTTTAGTTAAGTCAACTAATTTTCTGATTTTAAAACTAAAAAATAGACAAATAAAAGAGCTTTTTATTATTTAAAAATTTCAAAATTTTCGTAACAATAATAAATCATATTTATTTTTTAGTTTTAAAATCAGAAAATTAGTTGACTTAACTAAACTTGACTTAAAAAAAAATAAAAAAATTTTAAGTCATAACTTTGACTTTTGTGACTTAAAAACAAGTCTGTTATTTACAATTGAAAAAGAATTATTTTTTCGTTAATTAAAAATTTTGCTCAAATAACCAACTCTAAATTTATATGAATTTCTATTTTTTGGTTTAATTAATTCGATTCGACTAAAGTAAATCTGTTTTTCATTTGAAAATGAAATGTTTGAATTTCTATTTCATTTGATAAAAATAAATTTTAAATTTTAATCAAATTTAAGACCTATTTTTCAGCAAAATTAATTCAATTTAATTATATTTTAAACCTTAAAGATCTAAAATGCAAAAAACAGACCCTTAATTAATTTTATTCAGACTTTTTCAAAAGTCAGAAAAAAAAGTCATTCTAAAGTCTTTTCAAAGTCAAGCCAGTAACTTGACTTTACTTACATATATAAAATTACTCAAATATATAAAATTATTTATGATACTTATTATAAAATCAAATATTTTTTAAAAAATACTGTTTTTTAATTTGTATAGTGTAAATTTTAATTATTAAATGTTTTTAATAGCAACAAAAAATAGGCCTTCAAAATTCTTGCTAGTTTTTTAAAATATGTTAAAAAAGTATAAAAAATAATTAAAATTTAAGTAAAAAATCTAATTTCTAATTAATCAATCGAAACTTGGTTAATTAAATTGGTTACCGGTTACCTGTGAACAAGAGCACTCCGGAACTAGGTGATTAAATTTAGAAAAGTCAAAGTCTAATTTTTGATTTAGATAAACTAAATTTAGATCAGTCTGTGCTTTAAAAACAAATTTTGGCTCGATAGGTTCTTTTAAAAAATTTATCTCTTCATCTAAAATAAACAAGTGATATCTAATTCAAGTATAAAATGAATAAAGGTTATTATTTAAACCTGTGTATTGATGTATGTGTTGAATCTTTAGTGGTAGGAAAGATTGGGAGACTTTTTTAGGCGCCAAATCAGGCTTTTTGTTGTTTTCGTCCAATTGTTGAAAGTTGCTTGGCAAAATGATAATATCACTATCATTCAACTCGTTTTTAGTCTCTTTGACCGGCTTCGGTTTTTTATCGATTTTTTTATTACTTTTGTTCATAAGAACGTCAAATGCGCTCTTTTTTGCAGTCATCTGGTTAAAAGTTGTATTTTCTCAAATCAATTAAAAAACTAGCCAACATTATTAGAATTTATAAAATTTGAATTTTGAATTTTGAAAAATTTAATTTAAAAAACAAACCAAAAGTAATTTTACAAAATTTTAGTTTAATTTAAAAATTTATTAAAATTTTATCTGTTCATTTTTTTTTATTTTTAAATAAAAAAATTTTTTCAAAAAAAGATGGTTAAAATTTGCTTTTTAGATTAATTTACTATAAAGTTTAAAAATGTTTAGTATTTTAATTATCTTTAATTAAAAAAAAAAGTTGTAAAATTTTTTATCTAAAGAAAAATATGGAGGACCCTATGAAGTCTTGTCCTGTAAGGAAGAACGAGAGCTAGGGATGTTTTGGAATCAAAAAGGAATGATTTGTTTTTTTGTAAAGTATCTAATTCTCTAACAAAATGATGAGAAAACGACCGTTCTTAGTCGAATCTAGCAAGCCTTTAGAAAAAAATCGGAAAAGAGAATTGGGTCTAGTAGCTTTAAATTTTACACAGAAATAAGAATTTTTAAAATAATCTGTTATGTATTTAGTGAAAATAGAAATTATACAAATAGTCAAATTTAATAAAAGAATTAGTATCTTTTCTAGCACATAATTTAATATAATATAATAATAGCTCGCACTTTCATATTCAAGTTTCTGTTTGTGGTTGCAACACCACAAGCCCAATTAAAAATTCAAACTATGAAATTTTAATAAAATTTATCTTTCAAAGAAATTAAACTAAAATAGAAAAAAAATTTTTTAATTATTCTGGTTGAAAAACAATAATTTTTCAAAAATTTTTATAATAAATTAAAAATTAATTCATTTCTTTAAATATCGTTTAAAGGATGGAGTCTGGACCCGACTTTACCTATGAATAAGTAGCAAATTAAATGTCATAGTCATTTTTTAGCAAGAAATTTCTTAATTTGTTATGTTAAAGCTTAGATTTTTCAATTTTATTAATCGGATAAAAGTGCTTCGACTTAACTACGGTTTTATTTTTTTCACACACAACAATTTAGGAAAAAACTTTAATCTATGATAAACCTTCTAAATGGAAATAGAATTTTCTAATTACTGGTAAAATTTTCTGATTAATAATTTCTAAAGAATAAAAAAATATTGGCCATTTATAAAATTTTTATTTATTTGGACTAGAAGTGGACATTTATTTTGTAATAGAGTATAAACTGATTATTTTTTCATTATTTTGTCTCAAATATAGTAAAATGAGGTTCGAAATAAACACAAAATGGGCAAATTGAAGTTTATGATCAAATTAAAATGATCATGCTCAAAATTTTTAACTAAAAAAAGTTTTTTAAGTTACTTTAGAATTTAATTTTTTTTACAAAAACACATATTCAAAGTTAACATTCAATGTTAAACTTGGTATTTTATAACTGCACATATCTGTAAAAAAAATTTATGCATTCAGAATTATGCACAACACTCAGATAGGGCATTATACATATAGTCAACTTGATAATATGTCTCTACATTGAATTTTATCATTTCGAACACTCTTAAAAAAATTTTTAAAAATAAATTTTGAGCATGAGCGTAAAAATTTTGATCAGAAACTTCGATTTGTCACAAAAATACAGTTTTATAAAATTAGCATCCTTAGATGGATTCGAACCACCAAACTTTTGGTAAACAGTCGAATTTTTCTGTAAAAATAAAATATTTATTTATGTCTTGAATAAATAGAAAATATTTTATCTAAATTTAATAAATAGTTTCCAGTGTAGATTCGAAATCCCTTTAGGAAAATTAAGGGGAGTTGGTCGACCAACAAAAGTAATAAAATAATTGAAAATTTTTTGATCCTATTCTTTTCTTAAATAAAATTATTTTTTTTACATTACTTTATACCTTAAATTATTTTTTAGCATTGATGAGATTTTTTAGATTAGTTTAGTAAATAAGACATTTAACTTTATTCTGTGGTAACTAATTACTCAAAATGACTTTAAATTTACGATTCATACATTTAATACATTAAAATACTATTGAAAAAATAATTCTAATTTTCTTATTGTTTATAAACTTTTTAATAGATTAAATTTTAAATATTTAAAAAAAAATTCAAATTTTTTGAAAATATTTTTATTAGTTTAATTGAAAGTAGTGGCCATGACCGCGAAGAAATAAATATAATTTATGTGACTTTTTGCACAATTTTTAAATCATTATTCCAACTCATATAGGTTAAAGCTGAACAGATATTTTTATGATATTGGATTAAAATGAGCAAATTTTAAGCGCAGCGAACAAAAAAATACGCGCATCATTCTTATAAATAAATGAATAAAAGAATTTTTTTTTAACTGACTTAAAAATAATCATACTTCTATAATTTCTTTTATTTTATTATTATTATTTTGTTCTTTTATGAGACTTTTTTAATGACATTATACTCAAAGTTAATTTATTATCGTATAAATTTCAATTCTCTAAATGTATTCTATATTTTACATTGAGTGAATTAATTAAATGAAATCTTTGAATAATTTATTTTTCTGCTCATAAAAAAGAATTTTAAATAACTTTAGTTATTTTTGCTTTTTGCTTTTGGAAACAAAATATTTAAAAAAAAAATGTGGCAACCTGGAACTAATGATTCGAATTCAGTTGATTGGGGCCTGGCAGCTCAACAATGGCTTCAATATAAAGAATCTTACGAACAATGGTTACAGACTCAATATCAACAACATATGCAAATGGTCGCTACTGCTCATGCTGCTGCTGTTTCTAGCATTGATCCAGATGTCATTAACAATCCACCACCTCCTCCACCTGACAAAAATGGGGATGGTATCAGTCAGAAAAAATCGATTCTTAAAACCCGTTACTCAAATAGCGCCTTGCTTAAGGCTGCTGCTGTCGCCGTAGTCAATAGTGCTGATGACTCCCAAAATACAGATTCTTCTTCAATTTCTAGTAAACCTAAACCTTTATTTGCCGCATACGATCAATCCAAAGTAAACACATATTTTTTTGCTTAGTATTATAAAACAGTAAAATAAATTTAAAATTTTTGTGTTCTATATTTTCTCCTAACGGTATGAATAAGCATCACATGAAATTAGCTTTCTTACAGATACTAATTTTATTTTTTATTTTTTAATGATTATAAAGTTGAATGAACCTAGCGGAGAAAATGCCAACACTTTGACATCAACTGGATCTGATTCGGCCTTGGCTGAAAAAACTCAAAAACAACTGCCTTCGTGGCTTAGAGACGAACTTGAAAAAATGAACAAAAAAAAACTGGAAAGTGCCAAATCAGAGCCTAAATTAAATGTAAGATATTTTTTTTTTAATATTAAATTTTTAAATTATTTTATGCAATGTTTTTGATTAAAAATTTTTTTTTTTTCATTTAGCCAAAAGTAGTTTTCTCAAATGAGGACGAAGAAGAAGTACACGTGCCTGAAGAGAGAAGTTTGAACTTGCCCAAACTGCGAATCGAAAGCGACCGTGAGCGAGAGCGAAGAGAAAGAGAGAGAGAACGTGAACGAGAACGCGAAAAAGAAAGACTAAAAAAACTAGCCGAGCTAAACGAAGAAGAAAAACAAGAAATAATTGTAGCATTATTTTGACTAAAAATTTTTTTTTATTATTAAAAAATTTTTTTTTTTTTTTTTTTAGATGGGCTTGTTGAAGTCGTGGATGACGGAAATACTTTTGGAAGTGACTAATTCAGAATTGAACTCTGTTGCTAAGCATGTTGTTAATTATGAAAAAGAATTGAAAATACGTCAACAGTTGAAAAATTCTAGTAAATCATTGAATTTAGCTTATGGCGATGATGAAGAAGAGGTTGAAAACGACGAGGAAAAGACTGATTTGGAAGAGGACATTGACTACTTGAAGGAGAGAGCTGAGAGAAAATTGAAAGAATTCGAAAGAAAAATGGCTGATAGTTTGAACGAAGAGAAAAAGAAATCAAGACGATCGAGGAGTAGATCGCGTTCAAGACGACGCAGCCGCAGATCTAAATCGCCCAGGAAAGAAAGACGAAAACGATACAGCGATGACAGTGATGAAGAAGAAAGAAGACATAAAAGTAGACGACACAGAAGTCGTTCGGATTCGAGACATAGAAAAACTAGGAATAGGAAAAGATCATATTCCAGGTCTAGTTCGCGTGATCGCTACAAAAAGTCGAGCTCAAGACGTGAAAGAAGCTCTAGTAGAAAAAAATCATCGGGTAGGTCGCGCAGAAGCGACTCAAGTTCTTCGTCTAGTTCTCGTTCAAGATCACGATCAAGATAAACAAAAAAACAACATTTCCATAAAATTATTATTATTTTTTCATTTCTTAATTTCTAAATAAACAAACTGTGTTTATTTGTTTAAATTTTAAGGTAACAAAGATAAATTGATAATGTCTGAGTATTCCATTTTGTATTTATGTGAAATAAAGCAAAGCAAAGTTTTAAAATTGGAAACATCTTAATTATTAGAGTGTAAATTTTTTTTTTTCATTTATCTTTTTGACTACCTTTATTATTAAAAAAAAATGTGTAATAAATAAAATTCACAGAAAAAATTTGATCTCTTATGACTTTCTTATTAGATAAAATAAATTAGCTAAAACTCAACCCTTAAAATTAAGTCAGCTTAAAGTTGGTTAACTAAAATTAGTTAACTAAAAAATAACTTGCATGCTATTCTTCTCAATTCAAATATTTCCAAGAGCATCCCGCAAACATTTACTAACAATGTGATCCATCCGCTGCGGTCACAGACTATGACTCAGTGAATCGACTCAAGAACCGCTACGATGCCTTTATGACCGGCCATTAAGTTTTAGCCATAAAACAATTTTTTTATTATATACCCCTCTTAGTTCCTTCTAATTTCCTAGTTACTTTGTACTGTAAATAATATCTTTAATAAGTCCTGTAATTTTTCTCTTACTTAAAACGCAATGTACTATCATAGGTGACTTCCTAGTAGATCGCCTCCGCAAGCTTACTTGCCGTAGCTTTTGTTAATAATCAATTTGTATTTAAATTTCACTAGATCCACGTTTTGCTATACTTTCAATCTTAAAATCTAGTGATATTTTTATTTTAGAATTTATTTTATTAAAAAATAAAACTTTTAAATAAATTTTTTGTGATGAATCAAATGTCATTTTAATGTTTTAAAATTATTCTTAAGAAATTTTATTGAGTTTTTCATTGTGATTCCTAGAGCATTAGTCAAAAAATTAATAAGAGCTGATAAACAACTTTTCTTGCCTTCGCCAGTCTTTTCTTGTTAGCCTTAATATTTTTATAACTCTTCATTGATATGCAATACATAGACAACTATTGGATTATTCAAGTTCTTGGTGATAGCTAAAACACGTTTCTGATGACTATCACTTTTCTATAAAGTAAATATTTATCTGTAATATAAAATAATTAAATTTGAAAGTAAAAAATAACTAAATTGCTATAACTAAATTTTTGGATTATTGATTATAAAATTTTCGAGTGAACATTGGCGAATTAATTCGCAAAAATAATTGAATGGGAAAAAAAAGCCCCCAGGGAGGATCGAACTCCCGACCCCCAGTTTACAAGACTGGTGCTCTAACCACTGAGCTATGGAGGCGATGTTACATTACAGTTTAATATTAAAAAATTAGTCTAAACAAGTTTAAATTTTTTTTAATTTTAGAAGCACAAATCGACTCATTTGACTCGTTTTATAAGATTTTTATATCCTCATATCTTTTGGACGAGCTTACAAATAAATAGTATTTAAATTATGAAGATTTTATAATTTTTTTTAAAAAGGAATTACTAGGTAAAATTAATTTGACTTTTTATAAATATTTTAAATGTAATAAATACAGTTTAATACCGTAAGTGCGGTCACTGTATCACCAAAAAATGGTGTTGCTCGTGTTGATTGACACGTTTTCAAAAAAAAACAATTTTCTTCTAAATTTTTAGAAGTTCAAAGGCCGTCATCTACGGTAATGCTTTGTACTTCCTGTATTAAGAATACTTAACTTAATTTTCTTCCTAAAAAATTAATAAATAGACAAATCTTATTTGATAAAGTTTTATTAACAGAAGTTTTATTAATTAGAATAAATTAAAATTTTGCTTTAAAAACCTGATAACATAAGAGTCTAGAGCTCAATGGTTAAGGATCTGATTTTTTTTAACTGGAATTATAGTTCGATCCGATTTAGCAAAAATATTTAAAAAATTAAAATTTTTCAAGTTTTTATTTCCTAAAATTAAAAATAAAAAACAAAAAATCATATCTCATAAAATTTAAAGACTAATTTTTGAACACGTGTGTATTAAAACTTTCAATTTACTAAGAATAAAATATATAAAATTTAAAATGCAAATTATTCTTAATTCACTTAATGCAAAAATTATAGGATAGCATAAAAATACACATTTTAAAAACTATGAATATATGCAATGAATAAAATCTAAAATAAAAAGAACATACTTTTTACCTAAAATTCATTATTATTTTTTTCAAAAAAAAAAAACGATTTAAAATTTAAAAAAGCACATGTTTTTTTTATTTTGTTTATATTCAGTTTAGATAAATTAAAAAATATGGGTAGACCAGATTTCAGAGGAGGTTCGCGGGGAGGTTTCCGCGGAGGTCGCGGAGGTGGCGGAGACCGTGGTGGCTTTAGAGGAGGAAGAGGCGGTGGTGGCGACCGTGGTGGATTCAATAGAACTCGAGGTGGTGGTGTTGGTGGTCGAGGTGCACCCCGAGGAGGGCCTAGAGGAGGTCGAGGTGGAGCTAGAGGCGGAAGAGCCGGTCCCGGTGGTGCGAAAAAAGTAGCTGTTGAGCCACACAGACACGCCGGTGTATTTGTCGCTCGTAGCAAAAATGACGATCTTCTTTTGACCAGAAATCTTGTACCTGGTGATACTGTTTACAATGAAAAAAAAATCCAAGTTGATGTAAAATACAAAATATTTCATATTTTAGATAGAAATTAAATTATTAATTATTATAGGGTGAGAATGGTGAGAAAATTGAATACAGAGTATGGAATCCATTTAGGTCTAAATTGGGAGCCGCTATTTTGGGCGGTGTTGATCAAATTCACATAAAGCCAGGTGCCAAAGTTCTCTATCTTGGTGCTGCCAGCGGAACAACTGTATCACATGTATCCGATATTGTCGGACCAGAGGGGCTTGTATATGCAGTTGAGTTTTCGCATCGTTCTGGAAGAGATTTAATTAATGTGGCCAAAAAAAGAACAAATATCATTCCGATAATTGAAGATGCCAGACATCCACACAAATACAGAATGTTGGTTGGTATGGTTGATGTTGTTTTTGCTGATGTTGCTCAGCCAGATCAGGCTCGTATTGTGGCATTGAATTCTCACAACTTTTTAAAAAATGGTGGTCATTTTGTCATTTCTATTAAGGTAAGATCCAAACACTTCAAATATTCTAATTTATCCAATATTATTGTAATAGTTGTTAATCTATTTTTATTTAAGGCAAGCTGCATTGATTCAACAGCTACACCAGAAGCCGTATTTGCTTCAGAAGTTAAAAAATTACAGTCAGAAAAACTGAAACCTAAAGAACAATTGACTTTGGAGCCTTATGAAAGAGATCATGCTGTAGTTGTTGGAGTTTATAGACCTATAAAACAAGCTGCTTGAACTAAATAAAAATTATAAAAAATAAAAAATTTTTTAATTTTATTTTTTGTTTTAGATATGAGAAATATCTTTTTAAAAATAAAGAGCATTCTGATGTAAATTAAAATTAAAAAAAAGAACAAAATAAATATAATCCAAAAATTAGAATTTCTTTTTGAGTAAAAATTTATTATAGATCCAAAATAATAATAAAGTATTCAAAATTTTGAAATCAAGTTGAATAATAACCTAAAATACATGTAAATTTTTTTATGATCTAGGTTCTGAAATTTTATAAGAAGTTCATAAAGAGCCCATTGTTGAATCTAATTCATTTGAAGAATAAAAAAAAATTTAATAAAAGAATAGTGTTGGAGAGCGTCAGAAGCGACCATTAGACGGCAAACATTTGAAGAAAATCTTCACAGGATGCTTTAGGAAATATTTGAATTGAGAAGAATTACATGCCGTTGTGGATTCAGTTTGGTTGATGGGAATTATAAACTTTTGACCGTCTAATGATCGTTACCGATGGTCTCCAACACTTTTCTTTTAACACTTAAACACCGGAGGAGTTTTTCGGTGCTTTATACTTTATCTTTTATTTGTATTTCCTGTAATCATTTTCTAAAATTTTTTTATGAAATCAGATATTTAAAATCAAAAAATATAAAAATTAATTTGTTTTTTTTGCAAAATATGCTTATTTTCATGGAATAAAAATAAAAAATAAAAGGTAACACAAGGAGTCCAAAAAACCCCTTCGGGTTTTGAGTGCTAATGAATATCTGTGATAAAATTTAATTGCGCATTTTAAAATTTTTTAATCAGATTTGAAAATGAAATTAGGTAAAAAAAATTCTACTTGGCCTTTTAAATGAATTAGATCTAACAATATATGCTCTTTATGAACTTCTTATAAAATTTAAGAACCTCGATCATAAATCTTACCAAAGTCATTTTTTTAGCTTCCCTATCTAAATTTAAATTAATTTTATTCTATTCAGTGAAAAATAAAGTTTGTAATTGATGCTAAAATTATCTAAAGGTTTTTAAATATTTTAAGAGGAAAAATTTAATTATTTTCCTAGTAATATTCAATGTTTAATTCAATTTTTTTTTAGAAAATTTCTGCAAAATTTTTATGCATATAGAATAATGAAAAATATCTGCGATTGTGTATTGAATTTAATATAGGAAAATAAAGTAGTAATTATGTCATATGATTTATATTATTTTAATGATTCTAAATTATAGATTCAATTAACATTATTTTTCAGTAAAAACAAGGAATCATCTCTTATAGGATCAATTGTAGTTAAAAATAAGGTTTGATTTACAGTTAAAAGATTTTTTAGAAATTATAAAAAAATTGATTTTTGATAAAAATCATCAAATTTTGATCATTAACTTCAATATATATTTTTACCATAATGATATTAAATTTTGAAAATTTTTGTTTGAATTTTCAAAAATTTTATTTCAATTAATTATAAGTAAAAGATTAATTCTTTGAAATTTCTCTAATCCAAAAGGATTTATTGTTTAAAAAAAAGAAGAAAATTAAAATATTTGTATTCCTTGTTGGCTAAAAACAACTAAAAAATTAATTAAAATAAAATTAATTTTTGTGATTCAGAATATCGGAAAACAAAAATGCGATGCATATTCTTATAAAAAAGTAGTAAAACTAAATAAATTCGTCGGAGTTATACTTTGTAGTTTATCTAGATAATTCAAAAAAATATTTTGCTAATTTTAGTACAACCACCCATATTCTAATAAAAATAAATATAATTAATAATTTAATAATTAATAGTGATATATTAATAATCATCACATTGATGTTGACCGTTTTGATGGCCACGAGGTAAAATTTTTTTCTTTTAAAACAAATGATTTTTCTTATACTCAATTTTTTCGCTAACTAATTTTCATATTGAAAATTTTTTAAATGTTTGTTTTCACACTCGGCCACCAAAACGACCAATTTTTATTTCTGATAATTTATTTTAATTTAAAAAAAAAATTTTCCAAAAATTTCAACCTTTTGCTGAATTAGTTTTAAATGTAAAGCTTCCAAAAACATTATCAATTGTAATCCAATTTCATGTAAAAAATTTTACAGCTAAAAAAAATATTTTTAAAAATTACTTAAGCATACAAAAAAAGTGAATCAAGTTATTACAAGTTTTCCTAAATTTTTGATTAAGTTTAATACAAGGTTGTTAAGATTGAAGTTTTGTGTATGCATTTATTGTAAATTTTTTATTTTAATTTCCATAAATTGAAAAAAAATTTAATATCTACATTAATTGCTCGATTTTAACGACATTTCGTTATATATTAGTTATTCAGAATTAACGACGAGTCCTTATAATATTATTTAACCATTATTTACTTTATTAGAACACTTAAATTAAAAATTCAATTTCTCTTTTTTTATTTGTTTTTTAGAATTTATTACAAAAAATAAGCAAATTTTACGTCAATTTCGAGGAAAAAGTCAATAAATTTTATTTTTGTTTACTTGTAAAATTATTTTTCTCTTCATGGAAATTCTTTTTATTTTTAAATCAAAAAAATCTTTTAAAATGACTTAAACTATAATTATCTGAAATTCACTTTTTATACCGTTTTTTAAATTACGTTTTTTTACGTAAAATATCGTGAATTTACCAAAATTTACCTTAAAAATTTTTTAATTTATCGAATCCAAGTTTTGGGTTTAAGCCTTTGGGCTTCTTGGGCAAAGTTACTCGATACTCTTACTGTCATTAATAAAACTTAAAAAAACAAAGATATCAAATACTTAAATACTCAATATCAAATTCTCAAAAATGATTAAATTTATTCAAATAAAAAATAAGAAAAAATATATCATAAGAAGTAAGAAATTTAAAAAATTTGCTAAAAACGCAAGACTTATTTGTTGAACAATGTATTTATCAGTAAGAAGATTTTGCAAATTAAAAAATAATTAAAAATAAAAAAAAGCCTTAACATTTTTTTTCTGTCAATATTTAAGTTAAAATCAGAAATTTAATTTTTTTTTAATTTAGAATAATTATATTTTTTTTACAATTCTAGATACAAAGAAAAAATAATTCAAGTTTTAATAAAAAAATTTTAAAAAAAAGTTTGAGTTCTCAAATTATTAAATTTTAAAATGAAATATTCAAAAAAAATTTTTTTCTTATTTTCGATAATATTATTTTGTTTCTTAATTTTTAATAAAAAAATGATCCAAAAATCTCACCATGGTGCAGAATCAGCTTTGAATGTAAAGCTTCCAAAAAAATTATCCATTGTTGTACCATTCCATGTAAAGCAAATTAGCAAAGTAATTGAACTAATACAGTATTGGTCTAATTTTAGACCATGTGATTTGTCATCCAAAAATTTGGGTGTTGACCTAATATTCTTTGTGGCAAGACCCAAAAATCAAATGTTTGATTCTAAAATACTAACCGAGCAGAAAAATCTGGAATGTTTTAATCAAGTGAAAATTGTCGAGTATATTTTTTTTGATCCTAGTGAAGACAACCATAACATTGGCTCAAG
>VANL01001292.1:0-15119 GCA_006352455.1 Brachionus sp. 'Tiscar' | reverse complement strand
TAGTACGGGGCGCATGTTTTAAACCCCTTTCATTAAAAAATGGGGGACCAGTTTCGACTGGGGATTTTGATAATTACTGCTTAGATGATCAACTCGATGCAGTCACCTCTGTGTCAGATCGGAGCCTTCGCTCAAAAGGTACTTAGAAAGTAGATGAGCTCCCACCTATGCTCCACAAGGAGCGAACAAGGTTAAAAAAAAAAAAAATGATTACATGATTTTTAACAAATATGGAACCAAAAAATTATCTAAAACGACTCTCGAAAATAATTTTAAATTATTACATTCTCGTATTTCAATTAGCAACAGACAACGTCCTTAAAATTTTTGTGACTTTGACTTAAAACTGTGACTTAAAAGCAAGTCTGGATTTTTTCATTTTAAACATTGACAAAAAAAAACTTGTTAAACAAACTGACAATTTTGTGATATAATCAGAAAATAAAGTTAATAAATTGTCAAAACAAAAATAATTTATTGAAAATAATTGCTTTATTTTGGTAAATTAAGATATTAAAAATCAGTTGATAATAAATGCAAAAATGTATATTTGATTGACTTTATTTAAAATTCCTATCAAATAGAAATTAAAATAAAAAAAAAAAAATAAATTATTTGTTCTGATCGCTACTTGAATAGGAGCTATCTTTATCGAGCAATATATGACAAGTATTACATACTTTGTGTTGCCTTAAATTTGGACCACTAAGAACAACTTTGCTGCAGCAGTCTGTGCAAAATATTTTACAACAGTGTCTACATCGATGCTTTCGGCGAGTAACAGTAAAAATATTCTTACAAGTAGCGCATTCACTGAAATCATCTTCATGTTGACATCTGACTTCAATAGGTCCATTGTTTGCATTTGACTCCGATGATTTTGTTTGATTGAGCTCAATTTGCAAGGATTGAATCAAACCAACCAGGTCTTCCTGCACCGACATGCTATTTTGAACATCTTTCTTAAAAGTAACAATTTGATTTTGTAATTCTTGATTATCCTTTTTTAATTGTCTAATCTCATTATCATACTGTTCGCAGCGTTGTTTTAAAGATTCAACTAAATTTTGTCCTTTTTCCTTGATTGATACTAATTGGTTCTTTAATTCTTCCATTTCTTTCTCGGTCGATTCTCGTACTCTTCTCTCACGATCTAGTTCACTCTGTAAACTTTGAGCAATAACCATATTTTCTTGATTACTATTAGAATTTTGATATTGAATATTAATTTTTTGAAGATTTTTAATATTTTCTAAAGACAAAGCATGTTGCTTTTGGAGTGTCTGGTTGGCTTGCAACAGTTTTGCCAATTTTTGCTTTAGAATTGAATTTTGACGCTGGGCTTCATCAAATGATGAGCATGTTTGAAATTGTTCATCTATTTCTTTTTCCAATATTGACTGTTCACCGTAGAATTGCTTGTTTTCGACTTTGAGACGATAATTTTCTTGTTTCAAATGGTCATTTTTTTGCTGAATTTGTTTTGCTTCATTTTGAATGTCGTGATTAATTTTTATCAAATTTTCTATTTGATCATTATACTGATTTTGTAATTCAGTGTACTCATTTTTAATATCTTCTATTGTCATTATCAAATTATTCATTTCTCGATTAAGTTCTTCGATCTAAAAGAAAATTATTTAAATTAGTCGCAGCACAATTTAAAATTATTTTTCTACCTGTTTTTTTGACTCATCAGAAGGACTTTCAAAATTAGCTTTGATATCTTAATTAAATGTGTTTAAGTTTTATTTATTTTAAATATTTCTAACAAATATCAGTAGTCCCAAATATAAATAATTATTCAACAGAATTGAACAAAAAATTAAATCAGAGTTGTTAAAAAGTCACAATTCTTTAGTAAAGTTTAAGTCCGGACTTTTTTTATGATTTTTTCAAAGACTTATTTTTTTTAATTTTTTTAAATTAAACTTGAACAAAATAAATATCATCGGGAATCCATCAGTCAGAATCAAGGACAAATGAATTCCTTCCGATCCAGGTAGCTAATGTTGCGGAAAAATAATATTTTTGCCTACCCAGGTGGTTTATTATGGAAGCGAAGCACAAGTGTTGGATTTTTGTTTGGGACTTTTAAAAAACTCTGAAATAAATAAAAAAATTTTCGATTAATTAAATTAACTTTAAATTATTTTAAAATTTTTAGTTATTTTTATGAATAACTGTTCATAGAATGTTTTTTAATATTAATATTATGATCAATAATAATTATTGTGAACCTATTTTTCACTCCTTATGCATAAAGAATACACGCAATTTTTTTTTTTTAAATTAAAAATTAATTTTAGAAATTGATTAGATAAAAAATCTTTTGTTAGAACAATTTAGTCGTTTTTCAATACTTAAAAAATTAAGTACCTTTGGTAGTGTAGGACTCAAAGTTTAAACAGAATGATCAATAATATCTGGTCAAGATTAGGAACTTAATATTGCATTTAGTCTACAGTATTGTGAAAAGTTTAAAGAAACGGCTGAATTTTTTAATTTTTGTTTGAGTTTGAATTGAATTTAAAAAGAAAAAAGATTAAAAAATTTTGTCTCTATGTGAAATCATCGAACAAGGCTAAATGGAGACAAATAATGTTGGATGATGAATTGAATATTAAAGTAGACAATAGAAAATATAGAATTCAGATAAGAATGATGCCGTTAGAGTTAATTTTAATGAAGATTGCATTTTTAAACGAACAAATCAAGAAAGTGGTCTATTAAAATTTGGTACTAAGGTCTATGAATTTTTTCTATTTGTAACTGATAGCTTAATTCTCACAGATATGTTGATATTTTAGGAAATAATTTACTACCATCAATTAATTTGTTGAGAGAAGATGAGGCCTTTCATTTTCAACAAGACAATGCCCCTTGTCATCTTGCCAAAATAAGAATGAATGGTTCCAAGAGCAAAATATTTAAGTCTTAGAACAGCCCTGATCTTAGTTGTATTGAAAGTTCAGCTTTTTCACAATAATATTTAAAAATTATATAATGTATTTTTAAAAAAGCTTAATTTAAAACTAAATTGTGTGTCCTATATGATGATGTTTTTTTTCCTTATATTAAAAATTGAATTTTTTATTTTGGAAGATTTTTTTTAAAATTTTTTTATTTTCGGAAAAATAGTTCTTTTAATAAAGATAATTAAAAATTTGTCATCCGTTTCTAAAATTTTTTACAATAGTATATATATGCAAAAAAACAGTTAATCTGCAAAGTAATCTTCCAAACTCTCAAAATTTATCCGAATCAACTATTAACCTATTCTAGTGTGATAACAATTTATTTGTTTTGTTCTGTTTTTTTTTACTAAATTTCACAATTTAATTGGTCTTTCATCCTTTCAAATTCAATAGTGTTTTAACTTTTGACTAAAAATCAAAATGTATTAAATGCTAATACTGAATTCATGGCTATTTTTTTGCATATTTTAATCAAAAATTAATTTTTATAATAAAAAATTACAAATTTTTTTACTCACATTCTGTTCGATACTTTAATTCGCTTTCATATAAAGCTAGCAGTTCCGCATATGAATAAGTCATACTTATTGTTGAATTTGGTTTGTCATTTTTATTTGGAATATCGTTTTTGGTAACTGAATAGTCACTTGAGCTTATGGTGTCAATTGATTTTATCTCTTCAAAAGACTTTTCTTGTTCTTGAGTCAAAATGTCTAAAAGCTCTTTGATTTTTGAAATTGTCTCATTTTGTTCATAAGTTGAGGAATCGTCGCAGCTATCCTCAATAGGCTCGGATTCCTCTAGGGACTTATTAACACTAATTTCATTACTAATGCTTGACAATATGGATTTGGATTTAGCTCTTTTAGCTTTATATTAAATTAATTTGGAATCAAGCATATTTAAAAAGTTTGCTTAAAAAAGTTTTGTTTTGGATTTCTAAATTTTACCACATCTATGAAAATACTAAATTGTTGTACATTACTTTAAGTAAGTATTAAAAATTAGAAGCTAAAATTTTTTATATATTTTAAAATTTTAAAATCCAAAAATTAAATTTTTTAAACAACTCTTATTTATTTTAGATAAATTTACGAATTAGTTTTAATTTTTGTTCAGGAGTTAAAATTGAAAATATCTGTTTTAATGCTTTTAAATTTGTTTGTTCTAATGCGATGAAATTTTTTTCATTGTTTCGTAAATATTTTTTTAATTTTATATATTTGATTAAATAAGAAATATTTTGTTCGTTTTGATCATTACTTGATTCTTTTAATTGATTTTGAAAATTTTTTAAATTTTCCATGTCATTTTCGACAGGAATATTTAACGATTCTCCGATGAGTTTTTGTTCTTCTTCAATCAATTTCTGCTTTTCCTTTTCTTTCTTTTTAAAATTAGAAAATATAATTTAGTAAAAATATTAATAAAGTTGGACGAATTTCTTAAATTGTAAAATTCACATATTATGTGGTCAAAAGGAAGAATAGTAATACATTTTTTATTTATGAACTTGCAGATTTATTATAACAGTAAAATAGTTTCTTATCAGCTGATATTTTTTAACAATTTTAGACTGAAATAGAGATCATGACCCGCTACTGTCCCTGAATTTTCTTGAATAACATTTAACCAGCTTTCTAAAAAATTTATTTAGTTTTGTCTAAGGAAGTAAAGTTTTTGAATATTTAGATTTAATTAAGGCAAAGCATTCGATCCAGAATTTTTAAGCTTTTTGAATGTTATGTTAGTTATTAAAACGCTATTTTTGAAATTAATCGACCAAAAAATGCCATCAAAAAAAACCAAAAAGTCAAAATCATCGCATTTTTTCATTTTTTTTAACATCGCCTTAAAGGCGTTCATTGAAATAAATAATAATAATAATAGACAATTCATTAAATGACGCTTTACCTATAGAAATAATTTTAATTTTCGGAGTGTCCAAAACAGACTTTAGTCTTTCATGCGAACATGGATGACGCACTCATTTATTTAAAGAAATAAAATTTTTTAATCTTTAATAAATTATAAACATTAATAAATAGAATAAAATGAAATAAAAAAATTTAAAAAACATAAATTTTGACTTATTTCAAAAATTTAAAAAAAACAAGTCAAGAGACTTACAATGACTTTATTTTTTCAAGTCTTAAAATTTTATAATATTGAATTTACTTACCTAAAGATTTTATTTTCAAATAATTAATTAATGTGTGAGACCCAGTTTAATTTTCAATCAAGTTTGTGTCTTTAAAGGTTCTTAATTACATCATAAAATTTTTTAAAGACTTGTAAAAAAAGTAATTTCAAGTCATGACTTTTTAAATTTAAATTTTTCAAACAAGTCAAGACTTGCTATTTTTAAAAAATATATTTTCTAGTACAAATCATACTTGGACTTGCTTTTGACTTGTTTACACTTTTATTTCCTGGCTTTTATACAAGCCTGATCTAAAATAATAATAACAAATTTCTTTTTTGGCATTTTTTAATTGGCCTCTTCGCACTGATCTCAAGAAAATAAAATAAAATAAAGTTAGAATTTCATTCAATAAGCTCAAAATTTAATTTTTTTTGAAAATTGTTTTTTTTTAACTAAATTTTATTTTTAGCTTTCAAAGGACTGACGATCTCATTTTTTAAAAAATTTGAATATAATTTTTTAGTTGACTATCAATCATATTTGCATGTTTTAATATTTGTTTTTAAGCTTTGATTACAGTCTTTTAAATATTCTGCTTTTCATGTTACAGACTTTTATGAAATTAATGCAGAATTTAAACAAAGTTTTTGTCAAAAATAGTTGATCCCCTTTGAATGCTAAAACGATTAAAATATTCAAATCGAAATTAAATGTTAATGTATAAGAATAAAAAGCTTGACAAATGACAAAAGAAAAAAAGTAGAAAATTATTAAAAAAATAAAATGAAAACTTAAATTGTAAAAATAGCTAAGTAAACAAAGTTGCTATTTATCAATAAATAATTTTTACCGACGGAAATGATTACTTGTAGGGTCTGACAAGTTTTTCTCATATGGCAGTTAAAAAAGTATGTTTTTCGAATCCATGAGTTAATAATATGGGGGTTCCGCAGGATTGTAAAGTAATCATGGTTAAAAAATTAAGCTTTACTAGTATTTTTAAGATACTTATTTATTTCTGAGAATTTCGGTGAAAATTTGAATTATCTGCCTTGAAAAATGACCAAGGTATGGTATTTTAAATTAATAGATCTTTTCACACTTTGAAGCGTCATATTTCCTCAACACATATACAAGAAAACCCCTGGAAAATTTAGTTTCCAAATTTTCATCCAAATCGCCTCTTATTATACAGAAATAAGTTGAATATTTTTTTTTTTTAAATTATTAAATATTTTCTTAAAATTGATCGCCAATAATTCTATTAAATAAGAATTAAAAATTAAATTTTTTACTATTTAAAATCTTCTCTAATTACTCTCTTTTTAACAGTTTAAAATTCGGATTTAGAACCAAATAAAGCAGATAATTATTTTTTTTTATTTATTTTAAATATTATCATTGTCCAGAATACTGGCAAACAAAATATGAACTTTTAATTTAAAGCAAATAGAAATATATCTTTTAGTTAATTTAAATTTTGAATAATAGTATTTATGTGTTAGTTAAAACAAGATAAAACTATTTACTTGATCGATTATTTGCTCAAGTTCTTTGATTCTTTTTTCGGAGGTATTTGATCTTGATCTTAATGTAGTAATTTCAGTTTCCAATGGTAAAACAACCGAACGAAGCATCTCAGCACTTTCTTTTGCTTTTCTCATGTCCTCTTCTAAATTTTCGTTTTCTTGATTAATGCTCGATTGATTGTTTTTTGATCCAAACGGAGATAGATTTAGTCGTTGGGTGATGCTCGTAGAGTTACTTATGGGTGATTTGGCTTCAGAATTATTCACATGATGAATTTGGCGTTTAAATTCCTTAAAATTGTTGCTCATTAACTCATATTCATGACGGATGGTATTCAAGTCATTTTGCAGGGCATCTTTAATAAATATTTTTTTAAATTAATACAAATTCTTGAGCAAAAGCAAAACAGCTACTAATTATATGATTGAGTGAATCTTGTTCTTGTTTGTGACGAAAATTCAATTCATCCAGCTCATCTTGCTTAGTGGTCTCAACTATAGTGACCCTGGTACGCATGTCGTCTAATTGATTCTTCAATTGGTTTAAAATTAAATTATTTTAATTTAATTCAAAAAAGCGATTACTCTCAGTTCATTAATTTCAGTCAAATGGGATTTTTTAAGATCTCCAATAACATTCTTCAAATAAACGGGATCATTTTCCTCATCAATCAAATTCGGATTTTTCCCCGAGTTAGCTTCATCTACACTCATTCTAAATTTATTATAATTATTATGATTAATTGTAGAAATGGAAAGTGATAAAAGGCCTTGTTATACAACAAATTTATCAAAAATTTATTAACGACATTAAGAGCAACATTATAATTTTTTTTAAATTTTGCTACTTGAAATCAGTGTAGAATTTGAAAGGAATTTTTTATGATAATTTTTTAAAAATTGCAAATATTTTTGTTTATTTTCAAAATTTTAGATAATTGCACATGTAAGCAAGATAAATAGGATGAACACTGAGTCATGCAACATTTATCCGGTTTCCAAACGCTCAAGAAGAATTTCAAATCGTTCAAGTCATGAATTTGGGTCGGATGTCACCAGATCACAAAGCATCGATCTCAAACTTAATTCACTTTTAAAGGAAGAAAAACAACTAAAACTAAAATCTCCGGCTTTTTTTGATCATCTAAGTTTTAAAAGTATTTTAATATTTTTTTATTAAATATTTGATTAGATTAATTGATTGTGCAAATTTTGATTGAATATAAAATGAAAATGTATTTTAGATAAAAAAAAGTTTAAAAAAATCAATATACTGAGAATGAAAAAAGTTTTATTAATTTTCATATTTTTTCAAGAATCACTGAAGATATATGCATATTTGTCTGTTAGACTGAGGTATAACCCGGTTTTTCTCAATAGAAATCTTTCGTACATTAAAAGCAAAAAACTCAAAAATCGGTAAGCATAAAAAAAATTAATTTTTAAAATTCTACGTCAAAATTTTTTTATTAACTATTTTAATGGGTCCTGCTAGAAAACCTACTTATGCTTTTCCATACCGTAATTCTTTGAATTTATTTTTATCAAAAATTTTATTTTTGCTTTTTAATTAAAAATTTACAAAAAATAATGCTACAATTTAATTCAAATTTTAGTATTTTTCGTGGTTAGATTAATATATATAAAATGGCTTTTTTTTTCATGTACTTTTTGTACTATATGGAATTATTAAAATTAATAGACTCCTTTAGCAGTACTTTTAGTACTTTATGGTAATTTGTGGTTTATTCAATCTTTATTTTAAAAAAATTTACGGCCTCTTTTTGTGCTGCACCAAATACAAAATTAAAAATAATCTTTTTTATTTTTTTGTAATCAAGACTTGGCAATGAATTAAATAAAGAATTTTTCTTAGAAAAATGGGGTAATTAGGTGTTCAGATTTTTAACGATTTTAAAACAATCAACTTTTCCAATAAAAACATGTTAGAAATAAACAATCTAAGTTTAAAAAAATTTAAAAAATCTAATACAAATATTTTTCTTTGTAAAGAAAGATTGAGTTAATCATGTTATTAACTTTAATTTCTTTATTAAATAATATAGATGTGGAAAATTTTCGATTGTAAAATAGTGTTATTCATTTATTTAATAAATTAAGCAGTTAGTTTTATTAGATTTCAAAATTTTTTGATGAGTTAATTTAAAAGTTAAATTACAATTAAATTATCAGAATAAGATGATTTTTTTCAAAACCAAATTTTCTTTTTTTTTTAAAAAATATTAAAATTGGCAAAAATTTTCTATTTAAGCCTTTATCTAAAATTGAAAAAAATACGAAAAATTGTTTTTTTTTCCATTTCCAAAAAATATTTACTCATATTTTTCCAGAATTTCTTGACAGAGTACAAAACGTTTTTTTTCAGCATAGATTCCCTTTTTAAAATCATATTTGAATTGATGGCCATACACAAATTTTATAAGCATATTAATTTAAGAATGATATTAAACTTTATTGTTAATCTGAAAGAAGACTGCAAATATTTCAGAAATAAATTTTTACATATGGTCATTTATTAGCTGTAAATAGTTTATTAGTAAATGATAATTTTGTCAATTATCCAAAAATAAGAAATATGATTAAACAAACCATGATTTTGGCAATTGATTTTTTTTTTCTGTATAATTAAAGGTTATTTTTATGTTTTTTTTTTTTTTAATTTTTCATCTAATCAAAATTTTAAAAAATTTAAATTCATGATTTTGAATTTTTTAATTTTCTACTAAAAATAATATCAATAATGTTGACTTTGCGAAATGGTTTTCGTCTTTTTAGCCTAAATTTTTAGCTATCTTCAAAAAATTTTTAATAATATATTAAGTATTTATTAATTAATAAAACTCTTAAATATTCTATTTTTCAAAGGAGAAAAAAAATTAGTTTTGACAGCCTGCTAAATCAACTGAAAGTGAATAAAGATGATGAAGAACACGAATTGCCAAAGCTGAATATACAGCTTGATTCAATCAAAATTGAATTTGTTAACAATTTAGTTATTGATTTTAGACTTACGGGTTTGTGCAATCATACTAGTAAATTTTCTCATGCTTGTTCCAATCAAATAAATAACTCCATCATACTTTATGAAAAAAAATTTTTTGATGCTAAAGGTGAAATATTACTTGATGGATATTTTTCACTACCTTCAAAAGTATCGAGTTTATATTTTCAACTTAAAATTGATGAAAATCTTAAAGAATACTACCTAAATTTTGATCTCAGAGAATTTAAAGAATCCAAACTTGACTCTTTTATTTTTAACTTGAATCTTAATGATTCTTCAATAGAAACACAAATTCATAAAACATCATCGTCAGTTGATCAATTGATAAATAAATTTCGCTTGAATCAAAATATCATACGATTTAAATTAATAAATGAGTCAGAGACAATAAGAGCTAAACTAAAAAATAGCTCGGTATTAAAAAATTCTGAAGAATTTTCACCATTACAGAAATCAATTAAAACAACATGTTTAAATTCAGCTTCAGTCATATACAATTTAAGCATATCTGACTATTCAAAGAATCTTCTAGCTTTTTCCAACGATTTCAAGTGTCCATTTTGCTTCATTCTATTGAACAATTTTATGAGTCTGATTAGTCATTTGAAAAGCATTCATATTCGCTTCTTATGCCGTGAATTTCAACAAGCAAATTCCCAAAAGATAGACATAATTCCAGATGACATGTTTGATGGATCTTATTCCATATCTGATTTGTTCAATTACAAAAATAATGAATACATGGGTTATGGCAAAAGTCGAGTCAAGCCTGTAAAACGAAAACCAGGTCTTTTGTTCTGGATCTATTGTAACTTTTATGGGAAAATAATCAGAAAGAATTATGACATCGAATTAACATTTTCTTTGCATTCACAAAATTTGACACCAATTAATTTAGTCCAAAATCGTATTTATTATCATTCATTGACAAATTTGGCGAAAAATTATAATTCAGATGAAGATTCTGATGATGAACAGGAATGGATTAAAATAATTAGAGATAGAAATTTTGATCAGTTTGAAGATATTAATCAAGGCGAAAAGAAAATCATGTATTTTTGGAATGATTTTTGTTCAAAAAAAAATTTAATAGCCCATTCAAATGTTTTCAATATTTGTCAACTATTTGTTAGAGAAAATATAATAGTTTTAAAAAATTTAGAAAAAAATTTAATCTTACATTTTGTTAATCTTTTAGATTATAAATTATTGAAAAAAAAAGAATTAATAAAGCTAATTGAATTGATTAACGAATTGAGTCGAAAAACTGGTTGATTTTTTTTAGTAATTTGTTAATAATTTAAATTTCAAGTTTAGTTTTAAATAAAATTTTTTTTTTAAATTTACCAATATGTTTAAAAATTCTAAAAAAAAAGTAATAAATTTTAATTAACCTTTAAAAAAATGTTTTCTTAATTGCATTTAACTTAATTATATTTTTTTATTAAAATACTAGTTTTGAGAGGACCCCGTGTAGTTTGGAATGGCGGCTTTCTTTCCTTTTAGACGCATGTTTAGAAGTTATGACAAAAAATTTTAGAATTTTTCAAATAGTATTGAAGGTTTAGTTTTAAAGGCTCCATGTTACATACCTAATTTTATCAAAAGGCATTCAATATTTGGATGAATGACTAAGTGTTTTCTGTTCAATTTTTAGCTCATTTTGATTTTCAAAGGAAAGTATTCAATTTTTTTTAAAGATCCTATTATGTCCTATTAAGACAAAATGTTTAGCTGTTACAGATTGTATCATCATTGATAAAGTTCTTAAAATAAATTTCAAAAATTTATGTTACTGTTTTGCAGAGGCTAAATTTGGGTATAGCCGAGAGGTTTGTGTGTTAGACACACAAGTAGAAATAGATGAAAAGAGTTTTTACTCTCTAAATAGTGTTGGATGCAAACAAAAGCTAATGAGACCTGATACGATAGCTATAAGAAACTATATTCTTATACAAACAGCTCTCTTAATCAATTGTTTATATAAAGTCTCCATTAATGAAAAGAGTTTAAAGGAATTTGACATACGGCAAAATATTTTAATAAAACAATTTATTGGACTCAGTAAATTTATCAAAACAAAACCTTTGAATAGAGTATTAAAATTGGATTCAATTTGACAAACATAAAATATTCTTTGTTAAACAAATTTTCAATAACCAATTATAGCATTGAGTATTCTTTTGATTGAATGGTGCTTTAAATGTAGCAATTCTGGATTAACAGACTCAATAAAATACTATTTTTACCTCATCCAATTTTGTATGTTAAATAATGGAAATTAAATTTATCAAAAAAAAAGTCAGTATTCTTAAATTTAGTAAAATTTAATAAAATCAAATTGTATTTTGAAAACGATGAAACTATTAATTAAAATGTTCTTAATTTTTTTTCAAAATATCAACTAATTCAAGTATAATAATGTTTTTTTTTAAATTAATAAAATTTTATACTCTTTTTTGATTTTTGTTTAAACATTGTATGAGGCTTACTATGGTCATTTTATCAAGCTTTTAATAATTCATTATTGAAAACATCACAAGATTTTAGCTAAATTTGGATCGATACCTGAATGAAATCATGACCCTGAATATCAAAACAAAATTTCGGCTAATAACTTATTCAATTTTGAAATTAATTACAAATCTTTAATGATTTAAAAAACTGGTAGCTCAATGATCTAGTCATGCTTGAGAGAATTTGAAATATATTTAAAAGCCAAACAAAAACTTATTTGAACGCTTCTTTGGCTCACTCATTTCAAATTTAGCAACTAACAAGCTTCATATCTATTTCTCAAAGCAAAATTTAGCAGTTTTGAAATTTCTATTAATTTAGAAAATATCTTTATATTTTTTATCAATTTCTTAAATCTAATAGTTTAATAAGATAGATTAGAAAATAGATAATATGGTTGACATGGAGTGAACAATTCTTTGATAAGCTTTTCTTCTTAGCTAAATAAAGTATTTAAATATATTTAGATTTTGACATCATTTCTTTTTTTTCTCAACGTTGCTTCAATGATTGGAAAGAAATTCTTTCTTAAAATTTCAAATAGTTTCGCATTTTAGAAAAATATTTTTCTAGAAAAAAAAATATATTTTTTTTATTAAGATATTTTAAATTCAGAAAAATTTTTCACAAAAATTCCATTCCTATTTTACTTTAATGGATACAGGTGCAAAAGAAGTAATAAAAAGTCAGTCTTACTCAAGTGGCGTAGCTTCAGGATATAATAGCAGTAGTGCTAATTTTGTTAGTCCCAACAAAGCCCGAATGACTGACTTTCAAGACCTAAATGAAAATTACAAGTCAAACTTGGTGCATGATGATAAGTTTGCTCAAGAAATTCTGTCAAAAGCAGGACCATCGGTTACCTATCAGCGCAAAAATCATTCACATGAAGTTGGGCCATTAAGCTCAAATGGATATAATGAAAGCAGCGCTAATTTTAACCGAATATCACCTTTGTCTTCCAAACTAATTTCAGAATCATCCACCGGCATTAATCAAGATGAAGACCCGATTATAATTTCTAAACCTAACTCTCAAAATGTTGTCTACAAGCAGCAAGTTAACATAAGGTATTTACAACCACCTACTCCACCACCACCTGCTCCAATAATAATTCGAGAAAAGCAATTATCCCCTCCACCAAGACAACCACCTATCGTAATAAGGTTTCTTTAATTTTTAATTATTTTTTCTTTTCCTATTTTTATTAATTTAATTAAATAGACAAACTGCACCAGCAGCTCCGACTCCTCCACCACTGACTATTCGTGAACGAGCACCAACCCCGCCAACTGATTTGGAACCACAAGTTATAGAAGTATTGATAACAAAAATGCATTTTTTTTTAAATTTTAACAAATAAATTTTTTTAAAAAAGAGACCAGTGCCGCCACCCCCTCCTCCACCAAGACAAGTATATAATTAAAGTCAAAATTTTCTGGTTGAAATTTTTTTTTTAAATAGGTAATAATAGAGCGTGTCCCGGCTCCGCCAGCTAAGCCAAGACCAATTATTTAGTAAGTGATTGGTAAAAAATTTTTTGAAAAATAATTCAAATAGTTATTAAGCGAAAAGTGGTTGCCTTATAAGACAGTCGAAAGACCTGTTATAATCCAAAAACTAAAACAAGTGCAACAACAACCTGCACCAAAAAATGTCATTATTGAATACGAGACACCGAAGGCAGTAGCAGTTCGTCAAGTAATTGAAGAAGGAATTTTTAAAGTAGATCCAGCAACATATGAAAAAAATCCGATTTCAAATGGAGAAGTTCGAATCGTTGACCGAATTACAGATCTACCGATTGAAAATTCAAGGATTTTGGCACAATTAAAATTGGAATCAGCTCCGAAAACTTATGAACGTCCAGATGAGATATATTCGGAATATTTGAATGCAACTAGCGGATTCCAAGCAAATAATGGTACTTATTAATTTTGCAAAGTTCATTTTAATGATCAAAGAATTTCTTTTTTTTCTTATTTTTGGTAAAATTTTCAGATAATGTTGAATACGAAACGCTGACGGCTACTGTACCAGAAAGCCTTGCTGAAAAGCTTTTATCAGATGCTAGAGCTGCTGGAGCTCTAAAGCCTTATAGACCAAAAAACAATTTTAAATAAAAAGATATTTTGTTTTTATTTTTAATTTTATTTTTTTTTTTTTTTTTAAATTAAGTTTTGTATCACATAAATTGAAAAAATTTTAAGTTTTTTTATTATGTTTGAAAAAAAATCAATTGGTAAGATTCTAATGAATAAAAATTCTTTAAAATTATTTTTTAAACTTTTGATTTTATATGAATATTTAAAAATTTGGAGTTTTTCCAAATTAAAAAAGTTAGTTTAAATTCAATCAAGATTATTTAGAGAGTAATCTAACTAATTGTTTTTTTAAATAAATGTAAAAATTCGTAAAAATAAAAAAAAAACGTAATTTGTCTAATCTGTTCATAGAAAAGTCCTTTTAAAGCGCTCTTAAGAAAATTAATTTTTAATGAAGCTTTAGCTATTAAAATAAATAGATAAAATAATTTCTGACTTGACTTTCTTAAAATACTGACGATCAGACTACCAAGCGACATAGTCGCAACTGAGACGGTAGGCTCCTTTAAAATTAAATAGGACCAACTTCAATTGGGACGACCGCTTTGAGGGGCATCCCTACGAAATATCTCCCTTGGCGGTTTAAACTACTACAACTGCTACTATTTTAATTTAGAAACAAAAACGGGATAATATTTTCGGGATAAAAAAAAAAACAAGATGTTTCTATTTTTACTCTAAGTGAAAAAACTCTAAGTATTATTTTTGTAATCGAAAGCATCAATTGTGATAAAACTAAATCCAGTTTTGAACATGTCGAATAATTTGATCGAAGAAATCGACGAGACCACGTTTGCTGGCCTCAAAACTCTAAAATAC
>VANL01001291.1:0-15142 GCA_006352455.1 Brachionus sp. 'Tiscar' | reverse complement strand
AAAACCCTCTAACGTTTAGGGGTGAGTTTAAGACTCAGATAAGTTATGGAACAAAGGGAATTGATGCAAGGGTAGCAATCATCAGAGGAGCTGAGAGATGTTTGCTTGGATATAGTTCAGCCTCAGAGTTGGGATTAGTGAAAATTATACATAATATGGAGGAGAAAATTATCCATGGCAGCGATAAAGAGTATTGGGAGAAGCGGTACCCGGAGGTTTTCAGTGACAAGTTGGGTAACTTAAAAGATTTTGAAATAGAATTGGACATTGATGAGACGGTTAAACCAGTGTATATGAAGCACGAGAGGATTCCATTTAATTTAAGGGAGAAGCTTGAAGAGATAGTGAGCAGTGGGCTAGAGGATGGAGTGTTTGAAGAAGCGAGAGGTCCTACCAAATGGTTATTACCAGCAATGCTTGTGCCAAAGTCAGACAATAGATTAAGATTTGTTATAGACGCAAGTCCGGCAAATCGAGCCATTAAGCGAACTAGACATGTGTTACCAACAACCGAAGATTTGATTTATGGGATAAATGGAGCCAAAATTTTTAGCAAGATAGATTTGAAGGATGGTTATCATCAGTGTACTTTAGCTGAAAAGTCTAGAGAGATTACAACTTTTAGCACACATTTTGGATTATTTCGCTACAAGCGTTTGTTACAGGGCATTAATGCGGCACCAGAAATTTTTCATAGAATTATTGAGACGCAGATTGTCGATGGATTGCATGGGGTGAAGAATTTAATGGACGACATTTTGGTATTTGGAGAAACGAAAGAAGAGCACGACGAACGACTGGACAAAGTGCTTAAGCGGCTTAGTGATAAAGGTTTGACGGTGAACCGGAAAAAATGTGAAATTGGAAGAGAAAAAGTCGAGTTCTATGGGTTGGAATTTTCAAGTGATGGTATCAGGATGACTGATGACAAGATCAAGGCGTTGAAGGAGGCGGCGAACCCTACAACACCAGGAGAGATCCACAGTCTGTTAGGTTTGAGTACATACTGTTCGAGATTTATTAAAAATCATTCAGAGATAACTGATCCGCTGAGACAGTTAACACGTGGAAAAAACAAGTGGAAATGGGATTCTGACCAAGAGAGAGCATTGAAGATGCTTAAAGAAGCAGAGACCGGAAATGTCCTAAGCTATTACAATACGAAATGGGAGACAGAATTGGTAGTGGATGCAAGTCCAGTGGGGCTTGGAGCGATATTATTACAGAGAAACCCAAAGGATACGGAAGACGTTAGGATCATAGCATATGGGAGTCGATCTCTTACGGATGTTGAGAGGCGGTATTCGCAAATTGAAAAAGAATGTTTGGCTATTGTTTGGGGATGCGAAAAGTTTCATGTATACTTGTATGGTAGAAATTTTGTGATAAAAACAGACAACAAGGCATTGGAGTTCATTTTCAAACGATCAGGCAAGAAAACCCCTCTTCGAATAGAGCGTTGGTCGATTCGACTAAATGAATACGACTTCAAGGTTGAGCACATGCCTGGGAACAGCAACCCAGCAGATTATTTATCAAGGAAGCCGATTGAAAGTGTTCAATCGAATCAAAAAGATATTGAGCTTTATGTGAATTATGTTTTTGAACAGTCGATTCCAAGTTCAATCACGCATGAACAAATAATTGAGCACACGAAGCAGGACAAGGTTTTACAAGAGCTAATTAAGAGAATTAGTTGTTCTACCTGAGAGTTTGAGCAATAAAGTTATTGATTTGGCACATGAAGGACACCAGGGGATAACGAAAACTAAAGCGTTAATTCGGAGCATGGTATGGTTTCCAGGGTTAGATGGATCGGTGCTGAGAAGACTAAAAGATTGTTTGGTATGTCAAGTGAATAGTACAAAAGACAATTTTGAACCATTACGGATGAGTGAAAAGCCAAATGGCGCATGGCAATATTTGTCTATTGATTTTTATGGTCCTACACCATCAAATACATATTTAATTCTTATATTTTGTGACTATTCAAGGTTTGTTTTGGTAGAAGAAGTGTTGACTACAGCTGCTAAGTATGTGATACCAGTTTTGCATGGAATATGGGTCTTAATTGGAATTCCATATGGGATTAGGACAGACAACGGTCCACCCTTTAATGGTTCGGACTTTGAAACATTTTGTAGAGTTTTCGCAGTCAAGCACAGGCTTATAACCCCATACTGGCCAAGGGCTAATGGTGAAGTGGAACAGTTCAACAGAAATTTGACCAAGGTGATGAGGAATTCGGCTGTGAAAGGTGTAAGTTGGAAGAAAGAGTTAAACACATTTTTGGGAACATATAGAGCGTCTCCGCATACTACCACTGGAGTTCCACCTGCTAGACTAATATTTAGATTTTGCAATACTAGTAGATTGGCGAGGGTCAAACCGGAAATGGAAATGGGGGACGATTTGGACAAGAAAGCGAGAAAGAAGGATTTGGTAGCGAAAAGAAAGATGAAAGAGTATGCTGACGACAAACAAAAGAGCAAAGAGACTGATTTAGCGGAAAATGATTGGGTGCTTTACAGAAAGCCAAGAGGTAAAGTGTTTGACAAACTGGAACCAGTGAGAGATACAAGTCCATGGAGAGTGGTTGAAGTCAAAGGGAGTATGGTGACAGCGGAGTCGAGTGCCGGAGAGCAGGTCACTAGGAACTCATCAAGTTTCAAGAAATTGAATCAAGATAGAATGGATACTCAAATGGTTGAGAGTCATGAAGCTGTGGGAGAACAACAACATGAGACAAATGAGACTCAGTTGAGGAGGTCAACGAGAGCTGGTCGAAGTCAAATTGAGAAGTTACAATTGAACACTGGGAAAAAGAGTTATTTATAGGTTTTAGTTAGTATTTAAATTTTGTAATAGTAGAACTTAAAAAATAGAGGGGAAGATGTAGTAATGCAAGTCTAGCTAACTAGCTTGTTTTATTTGACTAACTAGTTTGTTTGATTTTATTTAAACAAACATTCTAATTTAAAAATTATTTAAATTATGCTTTTTGATTTGCAAAATAAAATACATTAAAAAAAGAACATTTGTTTATTTGTTGAATATTACACTTACGTTATGTGTTCTTCTGTGTACTTTTTTTATAAAAGATTCCGAATTTAATGTTGGAACCATATAAGTTTCACAGAATTATAAGAAATTTTCATAACAAAAGTACACAGAATACCTAAGTTACAATATTAATTCTCTGCAAAATGACATATCATACTGGTATTTTAATTTTCTTGACCATCGATGACTAAATGGTGTCAAGATATGTGTCACACTTGAGCGCTAGAGATAAGAGAAATATAAAAAATAAAAAAACCATCAACAGGTTCGAAAAATAGATAAGATTTTTTGTTGGACTATAAATTTTTATAATTGTATCTTTAACATATAATAATAATAAGCTACAGCAAGCAGGCTTGCGGAGACGACTTACTACGGAAGCCGTCTATGGTAGCTACTTTACGATAAGGTAGGCTGTTCCACTCTCTGATGACACGATTTGTGAAAAAGTTTTCATGTTGGGCGCAGTTGGTAGGTGCTTGGACGGAGAGACGCCTCTTGTGCCCTCTAATACCCTGGGATGGTCCGACATTTGCGCAGTAAAGTTTTTTGAAGGTGGCGTTGGTCCAGAATTTAAATTTTTGTCTTAGCTGTCCAAGGATGGCCTTATTGGTTTGGGCTTGATATGTCTAGACAACTTGAGATTACTCGCAAAAGTGACTCCCATAATTTATTATGTCATATAATAATTTTTTTCTAATTTATCTAAATAGATTTGAAACGAAAAAATTTTATAATATTTTTGGCTTAAAAATGTCATTTTGACTACCGCGGTCCTAATAGGTAAACATACTTTTATATTCGTAACCATTAATTTATATGAATCAAGAGTATCCTCATTTTAAATTGTACTAAATTATCAAGGAAAAAAAAGTGTAAGTGATAAAAATTCAAAAAACTAACAAAAAAAAGTCGGTCCGCTTGACCCTTCGGGACCCGTATAACATTCCATAGATATTCCATAGATAACATTTATTATGTTGAAAACTGCTTAGGCCTTCTTATTCTATGGGTTTTCTTGACTAATTTGAATATGACTGGGATAAAATTTAAGTATCCCTGAACAACAATGATCTTGAGAGAGGTACGATAATCATCGAAATGTTTCAAAAAATGGATCTCAGATTTGTAAAGAGTATGATTTTGAAATTAAACACAATATTTAACACAATTAAGACAATTTTTTCGTCAGCAAAAGTTTTTGTGTTGGTTTCATATAATTCAAAATATTAAAAAACACGAAAAATTGATACCTTTACAAGAATATAATATTATTATCCAAGAAATACAAAATATGTATTTTTCAAAAAATTAAATTGAATTGAAAAAACAATCAGTAGATGAGAAGCTGTTGCAGATTTTAATTTGTTTAATGTTTATTTTAAGAATACATAGCTCAAGGGGAGTTTCAACAACTGGTAGATCCATATGTCAACTCCCAGCTTTGCTACAACAAATAATTCACTTGAAAGCTTTAAAAGCAAGATAAATTTTTTTTTAACTTAGAGAGCCATTAAATATCCAAACTGCTATTGAAATACTTTGCAAAAAGTTAATAAAATTTAATTCTTCTCAATGTACAAAACTATTGTTAAAAAAAATTAAAAGAAATTAGTGCGGATTGTTTTAGCAAATAATCAGAACAGTATATTCTATATTTTCAAAATAATTCGTCTATTCATAAAATAAATACTTTTACGGAATCATACGACTGTAGATAGTTTTTGGCTTATTATATGTGCTCGCATTTGTTCAAAGCTAGTGAGTTGTTTTGTTCTAAATTGAATAATGAAAAACCAAATAAGTTTGTATGTAGACGTCGGACAGGCAAAAAAAGGGACCAAAACATTCCATCAAAACTCTGAACTTGAAAAAGCTGCCCATTCTGAGGCAAAAATATTTTATTCAAATTTTAATATTTTTTATTTTTTAGTTGATTTCCATCTAAGTTCAAATAGCTTTTAAAATTTAAGTTAAGTTCGAAGTATAAATAAATCAAATTTAAATTCAAATTAAACTTAAATTCAAAATTTTATTCGAATAAATTGAATATTCAATTGGCTTTTCAATTTTTTGAATTATTCAAGTTTCAATTTGAGTGAAAAAAACTAATTCGATTTCATCAATACTTGTAGCCCTTCATATATGTTGGACACGAACAAAGAATGAACTAAATTTATTTTTTGTAATTATGTAAAAACTAACTTATGCAATTTAAATCTTTCATATGTAATTTTGTAAAAATTCAAAAAATTTAATAAGACTTAACAAAACCCCAAAAACTTAAAACAAAAATTTTTATACATCGCCAAATTTGGCGTAATTTATGAAATAAATAATAATAATAATAATAATAAATAAAAAGCATAGGTACAAATACATGAAAATTGATACTTATCAAATGAAACAGCTTACAAAAATAAGAAAAATTGGTCACAACTAGTGTTGGGTACCGTGTGAATTTTTTTTTCTCTATAAATAAATAATTTCTCTTATACTCAATTCTTTTCTCTAACAAATTTTGATATTGAAAATATTTTTAATATTTGTTTTCACATCCGGCCACCAAAACGGCCAACATCATATTTTGGCGGTCTAGTGGCCGCCACTCACGGTACCCAACACTAGTCACAACACAGTTAATTTTAGATTACAAGAATAATTAACTGCCGAAAGTTTCTCATAGGTTTGTTTCAGAAAGTAAAATAATAGAAAACAACTTTTGTTATTTTTTGCTATTGCAAATTTTGTTATAGCACACACAAACAATTTAAAGTTAAGAATAAAATTTAAACTTTAAAGATTTTTAGTTGAAAATATTTTAAAAATTTCTGATATTTAAGTGATTTATTTATTGAAAAAATAGTGTAAGAAATTTTTTTTTAAACGAAATAGGACATAAGAAAATTGTAGTTGTTTTGTATAAATTTTATTTTTAAGAAAGCTTACATTAATAGAATTGATTACGTCATATTCAAAAACTATTTAATAATTATCAACAAATATCTAAACACATTTTCTAATATTGTCTTATTTGAGAGTCAAATTTAAAAAATTAAAGTAGAAAAAAAATTACTACCTTGAGAAAAAAATCCTAAAAGCTGGTCAAATAAAACAAATAGAGAACTATTAGCATTCCCATTTGGTGGAAAATTTTTTTTCGCTACAAAAATTAATTTAAAAAAACTCAAGGCATTTTTGCCCATGTCTCTACAATCATTTCTACTAATTTCAATTATTGTAATTGTTTGTAATTAATTATTGTAATTTAAACTGTCTTTTAAAAAAAGTTTTAAAATTTAGTAAAAAAATTTAAATTAATCAGCTAATTTCATTTAGGCTTCAATTTCTTCTTCTTCGCCAGCCTCGCCCTCTTCATCAGCTGTGGCGTCTTGATACTGCTGGTACTCGCTAACCAAATCGTTCATGTTGGACTCAGCCTCAGTGAACTCCATTTCGTCCATGCCTTCACCTGTGTACCAATGCAAGAAAGCCTTTCTCCTGAACATAGCTGTGAACTGCTCACTGACACGTTTGAATAGCTCTTGGATTGCAGTCGAGTTACCGATGAATGTAGCGCTCATCTTCAAGCCTCTTGGCGGAATGTCGCACACAGCTGTCTTAACATTATTGGGAATCCATTCAACAAAATAAGATGAGTTCTTGTTTTGAACGTTGAGCATTTGCTCATCTACTTCTTTCATTGACATGCGACCGCGGAAAATTGTCGCCACTGTCAAGTATCTGCCATGACGGGGGTCGCAAGCAGCCATCATATTCTTTGCATCGAACATTTGCTGGGTCAACTCGGGCACAGTCAAAGATCTATATTGTTGAGAGCCGCGCGATGTCAATGGCGCAAAGCCAGGCATGAAAAAGTGCAAGCGTGGAAATGGGACCATGTTTACGGCCAATTTTCTCAAGTCGGCATTCAATTGACCCGGGAATCTCAAACAAGTGGTCACGCCAGACATGGTAGCCGAGACCAAATGATTCAAATCGCCATAAGTTGGCGTGGTGAGCTTCAAAGTACGAAAGCAAATGTCGTACAGCGCTTCATTATCAATGCAATAGGTTTCGTCGGTATTTTCGACCAATTGGTGAACTGACAGTGTGGCATTGTACGGCTCAACGACTGTGTCCGAAACTTTGGGCGATGGTACAACTGAAAATGTGTTCATTATACGATCAGGATATTCTTCTCGGATTTTGGAGATCAACAAAGTTCCCATACCGGATCCAGTGCCTCCGCCGAGTGAGTGGGTCAATTGAAAGCCTTGAAGACAATCGCATGCTTCGGATTCTTTTCTGATCACATCTAAAACAGAGTCGACCAACTCGGCGCCTTCGGTGTAGTGGCCTTTGGCCCAGTTGTTGCCGGCGCCCGACTGACCGAACACAAAGTTGTCCGGTCTGAATATTTGGCCGAAGGGACCTGAGCGCACTGAGTCCATGGTACCAGGTTCGAGGTCAAGCAGAACACATCGGGGCACATACTTGCCGCCGGTGGCCTCATTAAAATACACATTTATTCTTTCCAGCTGTAAGTCTGAATCGCCATGGTACGTTCCAGTGGGATCGATGCCGTGTTCGTCAGCAATCACTTCCCAAAATTTGGCTCCTATTTGGTTGCCGCTTTAAAAAAAAAAAAATTATTCCAGCCATTTTCTTTACCTGTCTGCTTGAATATGTAACCATTGGCCAGCTTGAATATGAACAATTTCTCTCATTTTTAAAATCGGGTATCAACAGGTGAAATCTGAAAAATTTTAAAATAAAAAATTTTTTTTTAGGCCAAAGTAGAAAAAATTTATTTTTAAGCTTTTATTTTGTGGAGAAAGAAATTTCTCCTTATTTATGGTGTTTGATGTAACTAAGCTTGAAACAAACACAAAAATTCTAAGTTGTGTACACCAAATTTCTCTAATGAATAAAAATCACTAATCAACTTGGAGCTTAGTAACAATGCAAATTAAGAAAATACTAGATGAATGGATTCGGCCAACTCGGCTCTCTTCAAGTGTTCAGAGCGAAAATCGTGGTCGATATGCGCATATCTAATAGTTTTCACAGCTATAATTAACATTTGCTTGTTTGATTATTAAAATTGAATGCATGAGGATGATGGTGTTCATAGAAAAATCCTAAAAAAATAATCAAAATGTCTAGGAAAATGTTTAGTGAATAACGCCAACTAGACAAGCATTGTGATTAATGAGAAATTCATGAAACTTCCATAAAAATTTCATCTATTACACACTAAAATGCAAATTTTTTTGCTCAAAATCTTAAAACTATTGCAAAACCAGCTTGTCTGACAATTTTTTTTTACAAAACTATTTGAAATTTTTCAAAAAAGTATCCAAGTGGTAAAATATGTAATAACTTAGTAATGCTATAGCTTAGTTTTAATTTAGTACAAACTTAGATATATAATTCAGCAACAAAAAAAAATTGAAAAAAATTTTAGCACACATAAGACATTTTTTTTGACATTAAATAACTTAGACTTTGTTTTTTTGCTTAATTTCAGAACATGTCTTATGCTTCATGCAAAATGTCTCTATGGAGTGAAATCCGATTTCAATATTTATTTTTATTTTTTGATTAAAAAAATAATAATTTTCTAATTATCAATTTTATAAACATCACTAAATGAAATTTATTTTCTCAAAATTATATTATAAAATTGAATTTTTTTACAGCAAAAAATTAGTGCACTGAATTAATTTGAAATTAATATTATTAGCGTTGGAAATTTCAAAAATTGAAAAAAAAATTTTCATTTTTTATTAAAATTAAGAAAATAAAATAAATAAAAAAGATATAGCAGCACAGTGCAACAGCTTTTTTTTACCTAAAACAAATTCTTTAATATCCGAATTTCACAATAGAATTTTATTGAATGCTAGAAAAAAAAAGGTAAAAAGTAAAATAATAAATTAATAACTATTGTAAAAAGCATTTTTTTTGGGTATCGCAAAATTTATGTTTTGGCCTAAAAATTAATTATTTCCATCATCTTACGCATATTCAATTTTATTTAATCAATAAGAAAAAAGTTAAGCTTTTTAAACAGTTTTTGTTTCTTAAAACTCAAACACCGGAGAAGTTTTTTCGGCGCTTTATACTCTATCTTTTATTTGAATTTGGTTAAATAAATTTAATCATTTTTTAAAATTTTTTTTGCAATCTAATAACTAAAATCAAAAAATATTAAAATTAATTTATTTTTATAGTAAAATATGCTTATTTTGATGGAATAAAAATTGAAAAGAAAAGTTAACACAAGGGTTCCAAAAAACCCCTCCGGGTTTTGAGTGTTAAAAAACAGAGGAAGCCAAGTTTTCCAATATTAGCTGTTTTAATATGTAATAAGTAGTCTAAATTAGGTAAAATGGTGTTAAATAGAAAATTTTTGTCTTAAAGTCTCTTCTCTCTGGAAGAGAAAAATCCTTTTTTTTGGGTTTTATTTATTTTTGTAAAGAAGGAAAAGTGATAAAAAAAACTGATATCATTTTCGAAAACTTTAGAGAATTTAATAATTGAATATTTTTTCCAGAAAAAAAAAAGAATGACCTTAAAATATAAAAAAATTTAGGAAATTTATTATAACGTAATCATCCGAATTGAGTGACATGTCTTTAAAATAGAGTACTCTATTTTAGTGACACGCTGTTATAACATGTAAAAGATTCTATAATGACATGTCACTAAAAAAATTAATGACATGTCAGTAAATTCGGATAATTACGTTATATATTCTTATAAGCACATCGAATTCTTCAAGCAACAAAATATGGATTAAAAGCCTCAGCTATTTTTTAACTCCAAATTTAACTTTTTTATAAATAAGAAGACAATTTTTGGTTCATTTTGATTTTCTTGTGATAAAGTTTAAAGTTTCTAGTTTAAAGAATAAAGTTTTCAACAATTTTAAATTTTTAGGAAGAAGGACCTAACACTTGAAAAAGCGTTTAAAATGGTACTTTTTAATTACTTAAAATAAAAACGCATCTTTAGAGTCAATGGTTTTTTTATTTTTTATTATTGTCTTATGTTCTGTGCTCAAGTGTGATACATACTCTGACCACATCTTGTCCTCGGGAGTCCACATACCATTTTGTACAGAATTTTATCTTAATTAAAATGAGCTAAAGTTTATTTTAATCGGATGATTTTTGCAAAATTTATGATGAAAAAAGGAAAAAATTCTGTATAAGACTGTACATTTTCATAATTGTATCTTTATCCTATTATATATTTTATTCTAATTAAAGTTTTGGACAAGCATTATTGGGCAACCGTTATTTAATTTTAAATTGAAGATTTTTATGCCCATTTTTAACTAAATTTAAATTTTGTTCCTAATTTCTCTGCTAATAGTTTTTATTCTTTTATTTGATCATTTATGTCATAGCCGAGTTTGGCGCAATATTTGAAAAAAATTAATAATTTTTTTTGATCAAAATCATTTAAATTAAAAATTTAAATATTAATTAAAAATATGAAAAATTTTCTTGCTAATTTTTAACTCAAGCCTGATATAATATAAAATAATTTGCTCAATTTATAAAATCAGAATGAAATAAATAAGTTTTTTTGTTTTAAATAAAAGATTCATGATAATTTTTTAAAAATAATTTTAAAAATTTTTTAGCCAAAAAATAGTTGAGAAAATGGACAAATAATTTTCGATTAATCATTAAAAAGTAAAATGTTAAATTCAAATAAAAACTATCATAACTTGGTATTTCGGGCCATTAAATTCACAACCATTATCGATTTATTACTTAAATTATATAGAAACATAATTTATTAATAGAAAAAATCGATTATTTTTGTTAGCAACTAAAGTTTACCAGCCATTCAATTTGGTTTAGGACAAAAATTTATTTAGAAATGATTGTTTTCAAAAATTTTAAAATTAAACTAGCAATAGCCATTATTGTTGCTGCTATTTCGTCCCTTTATCAGTTAGAGGATAAAAATGAAATTCACATAGCTCAGAAAAATGTAACGCTTAATAAAAATAGACATCAAGTATTTGAGTTTATTTCTAATCTAACAGAATTTCCAACAGTAAACACTTCTAATATATTTTAAACTTTAACTAAAGATATTTTTTGTAGTGGTTTCCAAATATAAATTCAATAAAACAAATCGATTCAAATAAACAGATGGGAATTGGTAAACGCTTTAAAATGTCAAATACATATCTATTTGGCATAGGTTATACTTTCATTCATTTTTTATCTAATATTGTTATAACTTTTTTAAAGGAGAATCATTTTCATCTATTACAGTATCAGGTCATCAAAAGCCAGTTCTATTTGAATATTTATGTGATAATATGTTAATGGAGCGAAATCGCTTGGAGTTTGTGTCGTTGGACAAGCATAAAACAGTTGTTTCTTGGAATATTTATTCGAGAAAAAAAAATTTAATATTCAAGTATTCAATAGGAGTATTGTATCAGTTCTACTATGGACAGCTACTGCGGGAAGCATTGTTTTCACTCCAATTAAGTACAAATAGACAAAAAAGCTAAAATTAAATTTGTTTAAAAGCAAAATCAAATGATAATTAAAATAACTTAATTTAATTTATTTTGCAAAATTAAACATTCAAAAAAAATTTATCGAGTTAATTTAATTTTTTTATTTTAAAATTATGCTAAATTTTCTTGAAATCTGATAATTGGTAATATTATTTTTAGCTTAAATTTTTTAATATGTAGTTTTTTTAGTAGATTTTAATGACTTTAAAATTTTTGTAAATTAATAAATTTTTTTAAAGTAAAAAAAGTTTTTAAAAATTCCAATTTGAAGTTAATAAGTTAAATGAAATTAAAAATTTTTTCAAAAATATGGCTTATAGTTTGATAAAAGTAAAGTCAATTTAAAAATTCATCACTCAAAAAGTCATTAAACCACGGAATGAGACTATGATGTTTAAAGGATTGGAAAAAATTTGTAATGAAAGACTAAATTTTTTTTATTTGACAAATTTTTCAATAAAAATCTTTATCATTCATTTAATTTTTGATAATTTGACTCTATATTTTAAGAATTCCTATTAGACCAAAATATTGGATTCAATGAATCAATGTAAATGTGAAGTAGAAAAAAGCTAACTCAAATTTTTATCTTAATATATGTATAAATATATATATATAATTGTGTAAAAGATTTCAAAGTTTCTTTGATGTTTATTTCTCTAAATTATTTTTCGAAAATTTTTCTTCTTTTTTTTTACTTACTTAGCTGCTACTGGTAGAAATTGGCTTGAAATAAAAAAATATTTAATTAGAAAAAATTTTTCTCCTTTATATTAATTTAAATTAAAAAGAAAAAAGAAAAACATTTTTAGGTTGACTTTTGGTTGATTTTTAACTGAAAATGAAATTTAAAAATTAATGGACTTAGAATTCAATTTGTGACAAAATAAATTTGTACCCTAATGAAAGATTGAGAAGATTAAAAATAGCATACATTTACAATCTTCTCAAAATCAGCAAAGCTTATGATTAGACAAGGTGTCATTTTTCAAAATACATGATTTTACGTTAATATTTTCTACTTAACTTTAATTTATGTTTTTAAATAATAAAATAGAAAATAGATGAATACTTTCATTAAAAAGTAGAAAAATCTTTAAAACAAAAATTATAAATAGATATTTTAACATTATTAATTATTTTCAAGTTTTTTTAAATTTGACAAAACAAAACTTTGAAAACCATTTTTTTTAACATAAAAATCACAAACAATAGAAATAAAATAGAAAATATCAAGTTTTAATAGTTGGCGTAGATAAACTGAATTTTAAAAAATTTTTCATTAATCTTTTATGCTTTTAAAGTATGCTAAAATCTTTTAATTTTACTTTGCGCTAAATTAATATATGAATTAATAATAAGCGTGTTTGACGCTTTATTTTTTAAATATTCATAAAAACTTGATCATTTTTTAAAATTTAACTTCATGTATTTCAATTTCTATTTTTCATTATTATAATAAAGATTAATAAAATTTAAATATTTCTCATTTAAACGGAAGATATTTTAGAAATATATTTTTTTAGCTTAAGCAGATTTTTAAATAAAAATAAAAATATCTTTTCCATTTTTTGGCTTTTCTAGAAAGTTTTGAAAGTTATTTTTCAAGGCTAATGGAGGCTTTGGTTTTTAATTTTTTTTCCAAAATGCGCAAATAACAACAGAAAAAAAATTATAATTAATTTAGCATCAAATCATACCTTTTAGTAATTCGAATAATAAAAATGATATTAATTATTACCTTTACATACTGTTGTTTAATAAACATATAAAAAGGATAATTAAATATTTGCTTGAATGCTTTGACAATAAAAATTTTGAATATTTAAATGGCAAGGTAAAAAAAAAATTCATTTTAAAAATTTAGATTTTTTGCCAAGAAAATATGGGTGGAAAAAACTCGAAAAAGAATGCAAATCCAGAATTGACTGAGCCAGAAATTGAATTTCTTTTAAACAATACCAAATTTGACCGAGATGGAATTGTTCGATGGTATGCTGATTTTTTGGTAATGCAAAATTATTCAATTATTTAGATTTTAATTTTAAATCTTTAAAGAGAGATTGTCCTGATGGTAAATTAGACAAAAAAGAGTTTGAAAAAATTTACTCTCAACTTTATCCGGGCGGAAACCCATCCAAGTTTAGCAAATATGTATTTGATGTTTTTGATGCTGACGGAAGCAAATACATCAGTTTCACTGAGTTTATGCTGGCTATGACAGCTTTGTCTGATAGTGATGTAACAAAACGCTTGAGTTTGACCTTTCAAATTTATGATGTTAATGACAATCATCAAATAGATGTTAAAGAAATGACCAAAGTAATTGAGTCTTTGTATGATTTAAAGGATGTACCAAAAGATGAAAGAAAAGGAGAGCTTTCGGCATCAAGTCGTGCCAAAGCCATCTTTTCTAAACTAGATTTAGACCAAAGTAAAGGTCTTAACCTTGACGAATTCGTCAACGGATGTTTAGGTGATGAATATTTGCTTCGTCTCTTGCTACCAGAAGGAAACCAATAAATAATTAGTAAATTTTTTAGAATTTTAAATAAATTTATTAGATTTGAATAAAAAATTTGAATAATATAGTGGAAAATAAATTTTTCATTCTAGTTTTAAATTTTTTTGAAAATTGTAATATTCATTTATGTTTTTATGCATAATATTAATTTTAGTTTTTGATTCATATCCAAACTAAAAGATCTTAATTAAATAGATTTTGAAATTTAGTCTAAGTTCAATGAGCTATTTTAAATAATTCAATTAAATTAATTTTTTTTAAAGATTATTTTTTTTGGACAAAATTTTGAAAAAAAAGCAAAAAACATAATGTCATAGGCTACGAGTTAAGATTGCTTAGATTTTTTTGCAAATTCTCTTTTTTTAATTTTTATTCAATTCAAGTCGATGGATTTATTTTAAAAAAATTAAAAACAAATGTAAATGTAACATGGTGCACCAATCATAGTTGCATTATTAGGAACATTCTGGAAAAATTCTGCAAACTTATCATTATTTAAAAGAGAAAGTTACTTTAACATGTTATATATTCTGTTCCTAAAATTTTAAAAATAAAAATTAAAATAACTTTTTATAATAATTCTTAGAAGATTACTTAATGAATGTTTTTTTTACCTCTTAATCAAACTCATTTTCTTATTACTGCGTAATAAGAATTTAAAAAAAATCAAAATTTTTTTCATAAATCAATTAAATTTGCTAAAATAAAATATATCTAAAATATTTTAAAAAATACTGCAATACCTTCTTTATTTAAAATAATTTTTCTAACGCGTAATATAATAAATACCTATTTTTTATTAAAAAAATACCATAAATTTAATAATACATCCATAAATCAAATAAAAAAAATTTTATAATGATCTTATAATAAATTGATAAAAATATTATCAATTTTACTGATTTTGTACTTAATTGATTATTATTTATTTGTTATCTGTACCGAGCTAAGGCTCCTTCAGATTAAAAAAAAAAAAAAAAAAAAAAAAAAAAAAA
>VANL01001290.1:0-15142 GCA_006352455.1 Brachionus sp. 'Tiscar' | reverse complement strand
ATTTCTAAGTTACATTGTTTCTATCATACCATCGTCATCGTCATCATCATCATCTAAATCATCAAAATCTTCATCATCTTCGTCATCATCCATTAAAGTATCCTCGTTACCAATATCTTTTGTTAATTTTGCCGCAGCAGCTTTTTTCTTTTCATCAACAGATCCACTACCAGTTTGTTTAAAATCATCTTTAAGTTCCCACGTATTTTTATGGTCTCCTTTGGCATTATATTTACAAATCTCATGTAAAATTTCTTTCAAATAACTCTAAAATTAAAAAAAAATCAAGATAGATAAAATATAAGTAAAATACGTAAAACCAAATTTACCGTAGGCTGTTGTGTGATTTTTACCAGATCTTTAATATTATAAAACTGATGCTTTTGGAATTCACTAAATAATATATCAAGTACTTCTTCTTTTTCTTTGCGTAATTTTTTAGCTTTATCTTTTTTTTCCATACGCTCTGCATGAAAAGACTTGGGAAGAAAATGAGTTCTTGGCACAAAGTCGCTGGCAATTTTGATCTGTCTTTTTGGTTCGGTAAAACTTCGAACAGTTTCTTTTTTTAATTTAAGATAATTTGTATCATTTTGAACTGGAGTGCATTCAGCTCTTTGCATTACTTTTCCACAAATTTGCAGATTCTCTTTGCCTGCTTCTTCTGATTGTTTGAGGATATAAACAGACTGATTATTAAAAGGAGTCATAACGAATTTATGCTCAACAGGAACTGGCTGTTCTAATGTGCTATTTCCAACTTTTATGTTAACTGTTTTACCCAATGATTCGTTCAAATGAAATGCAACTTCTTGAACAGATTTTTGCCCAATCCTTTGAGGAAAAATTTAGCTAATTTTACTCACTAATTAATAACTAATTACTTTGACTGTGTTATTCTTATTACACCGACATCAGTGTTATCTTGAGCTTCATTCCATTTGGTGGCTAAATATTTGGGTACCTTAACCAGCCAAACACCTGTTGAAGCCTTCGAGCAGTCCAATGATGTTGGACCTATGTTTCCAATAACATTACTCGTAGATGATATAGAACTTGTTGCTTTAGATTCTGACATAATATTTGTTGAGCAAACTGATTCAATTGGTATTTTTAAATTATTTCAAGAGCAAAAAATTGTTGCAAAAAAAAGTTAAAAAATGAAATTGCTATTTTTCATGAAATTTCAGAATTTTACTATAATTAATGTCCTTAGAAAATAGATTTTGATTAAAAAAATAAAATTTTGGCAATAAAAATTATATTTTTCAACCATTTCAAAGCGTTATATGAAAAAATAAAAAAAATTTTAGCAAGCTAATAAAATTATAGCAGTCTTAAAAATTTTAGGTAAAATTTTCAAATATTTTGAATATAGCTTGGTATATCTCTACCGATTTTTAAGGTGATCAAAGCAAAAACACTACAAATGCTTGCAGAAGTAGTTGAGAAGAAGTTAACTTCTTTAAAGTAAAAATTCTTTTTGAGCTAAATGTCTAATAGTTAAAACAAATCACTTAGAAGTCTTAAATTTTCATAATTAGATAGTATATAATTAAGTGGTAAAAATTAAATTTTTGGATTCTAAAAATCATTATATATTAATTTTTGCAAGTGCCCAATATGATTTTTCCGAAATTTCAAAAAAAAAATGTATCCTTATAAAAATTTAGCTGTTAGTGTGAAATTTTTCAAAATTTCAAATAAGTTATTTTTAATTTTTTTTTGGAATTTCTTTATCAACATTGTACTTTTCAAATTTTGAGGCATTAGAATTAACTGAATTTTTTATTCAAAATATATTTTAAAATGTTACAGATTGCAAAAATTAATTTTTTAATTTTTTGAAATAAAAAAATAAGTCTTTTTAATCAAGATTTAAAATAGAATAGATTTTTATATCATTTTTAAAAAAAAGTCTAAAAGAAATAATTTTTCGAATAAAACAAAAGTAGTTCTGATTAAAATTTTTATAAATAAATTTGAAAAGCTCCATTTGTTTCCGTAACCTAATTTTATTAATCTAGTTTGTATAATCTATAATTTGTCATTTTTCTTTAAAAATGGGGCCAATTTACAGCATTTTCAATCATCATGTCTATCTATTTCTCTATACGTCTGTAAGTTAATTATAATAAAGAAAAAAAAAATATTAGCTATCGGTCATATATATAAAAAATTCAAGACTTAAAAGGCAGCTTACTTTGATACATGGTCCAAAATACTGATTAATTAATTCATTAACATTTTGAACCAAAAATTATTTATTTGGTTAAAAATGAAAATATTTTCAAACAAATTTAAATAAATTATAATTTATTAATTTTAAAGAGAAAAAGAAGTTTTGGTAAGGAGTCGGAAAAATCTTTCTGATCTTTGAGTGTTAAAATGGTGAAATTTTACTTTAAAAATTATTTTAAGTACTGTTTATTAAAAAAAAAATAAACTAAAAGTTTTCTTTAATGATCAGAATATATCAAATATGGGATTCTATTTATGAAAAAAAAATAAATCAGATCTGAAACAAAAAAAATTAAAATTCCATAATTTTCCTAGAGATCTCCTATTCAAATGTATTTAGTCTTTTTTTCAAGTCTTCATTCAAAGTGGGCAAATACTCTCTAGGAATTAACCAAGTTGACAAATTGACAATATCATTAAAAATTTTGTATCTATCACTGGCAGTTGATCTTAAATAACTATAGCCTGATGATCCGCCTGTGCCACTTTTGTTTCCAACTTGTCTTTGAGCAAGCAATGCATGATTATCTAAATAGGATAAATATTGAATTAGTTTTTCATCTCATTTTTGACTTACATCGCCAACGATTCATAAAAGCATCTAAATCTGTCAACAGTGACAACATTTGATAGGGTAGATGAAATCTTGGCTCGTCTCGATTCAACCAGATCATTAGTGCACCCCATAGAGCTTGATGACTTAGTTTTCTCTCACCTCTTTCAACTAGCTTATCATGTTTTTCTTTATCAAAAATTGTTGCAAACGCATCCAATGTTTTTTTATATTCATCCAATAAGCTTTTTCTATCCTCTTCATTTTTTTCTTCCTAAAATGCACAAAATAAGAATTTGAAAAAATAATGATGATTATTTAACCTGAGCTGCTTTAACATAAGTATCTTCTAAGTACTGATTAACACTTTTTTCGTACTCTTTGAGCAAATAATTGTATTCTTTGCTTCCATTTTCAGTTTCTTCACAAGTCACTAAACCTGGTGTGCGTTCTAGCCATGCATTTATAAGTTTAAGTAACGAAGGTTCTTCGACAGATTTGCGAATTTTTTCTTTGGTATCAGAATCAGTAAATAAATAATCATATTTTTGTTGATTAAATTTTATGCGTAAGTTTTCAGATAGACCTAGCTTGTTTTCAAATAAGCGAAACTGAACACTTTGGAAACCTGAAGCAGTACTCAAATAACCTCTGAAATCAATAAAATCAGTAGGTGCCATTGTTTCTAAAACAGTAATTTGGTCATTTAAAAGCTATAAAATCATTTTTATAAATTTTTTATTTATTTAAAATGATAAAATTTACCTTCCAAATGAGATTTATTCTCTGAAGTCTCTGAACAATAACCAACAGTCTACGTTCATCTACGACTGGTTTAGCCAAAAGATCTCTGATTGAATCCAACTCAAATATGATTTGTTTGAACCATAATTCATAAGCTAGAAAAAATAAATAATAAACTTGATTGAAAAGATAAGATTTACCTTGATGTACAACAATAAAAAGGTGTTCATCATGAGCAGGATGTCCGTATTTGGTACTTTCAGGAAATTGCGCATTAAGAATCTTGTCCAATTGCAAATATTCATTGTAGACAACTGGTTCCGATGCGACTGAAATAGATGTTTGCCATTCAGGAAATTTTTTGTTCACGCTATTCGACCGTAAGGGTTTTGGTGGAACTGATCCGTTCATAAAAGGGCATCCACTAGGCTTGGACATAGTCGATTCATCATTATTTTTCTCACTGATTTCATTATTTGGACAATTTCTCAGCATTTCTGATAAATCGAGTGGTTTTGGTACTAATTTATTTAGGATATTAATACTTTCTTCGTCAGTCATTTTTGAGAACAAAATTTAGTAAAATTTTAATTTGCTCTAATAAATAAATTAAAAAAATTATTTTCATTGCATTAAAATATAAATCATTTTTAAAATTAGAAAGAAAATTAAATTAAATTTACAAAATTTTAAATTAATTTTCAATAATTGAAAATTAATTAGAAGACCTTTTACTAAAAATCATAAAAAAATGTATTAGTTTTTAATTGATCAATAAATAAATTCTTCATTTATTTTTAGCTCTATGTGCTCAATTATTTAGGTAAATAAAAAATAAAATTCAAAAAAAAGAAAAATTGTTAAGTTATTTTCAAAAATAAAGTTAAACTTTATGTTTTTAAATTTAAATTAAAAAAAAATAATGACTATTACTATATTAAAATAAACTAAGAAAAATTCTGAAGATACATTTTAAAAAAATAGAATAATCTAAAAGAAATTTATTTAAAATGCCTGATTTAAATACAATTTTTACGCTTTTCTTTTTTTTGTTAAATCTATTGTAGTATCTTCTAAAAATCAGTAATTCAAATTTAACATTAGAATGCATTTAAATAAAAAGCGTTAAGGTCACATGCGAAATTAATTTAAATGATAAAAATCTTATTTTCATGCTTTCTTCACTTTTTTAATTATCTTAAATATATCAAGTTTATCGCTTCAATTTTGCTGAAAAAGAATAATCATTATCTTATCAAGTTTATATCATTTTTTATTGACCAGAATAAAAAATTAAGTCTGCAAAAAAAAGGACAAAAGCATGCAATAATTCTCATAATGTAAAAAAAAAATTTTAAAAAGTAGAAGAATCTTAAGATTTATCATCTTTTTAGATTAATAAGCTAGCTTTTAGATTGATTGATAAGCAGTTTATGGGATATAAAACACTTTTTGGATGGAAATAAAGTCCTCATACTTTTCAAAAATGACATTTAACATCAAAAATATCAGCATTACTAAGCAAAATTAAATTTTAACTCAAAATTTTAAAATTACGAAATTAAATAATTTTAATGATTGCATTATAGGTGTGTTAAATGTCTCGATTTTTAGATATTAAGTTCTTAATTATTTTAATATTCAAAAGTCGAATTTTTTCCAATATTATAGTACCACAAGAAAAGCTCTTTGGAACAAATGATTTCAGAGAAATATGAAAATAAAAGATTCTTATAAGTTAAAATGTGAATTTTGGATATCTATTTATCCAAAGATATAAAAAAATATATTCTTAATAATAATATTTCCTTTTCTGTGTTTAAATTATACTTTGAGAGCTTATAATATGAAAACTAATTATCATTATTGATATACAAACAAGTATATGACTTACTTAGTATATAAATTGTGTCAATATTTTAAATAGACTTACTAAACATTTGAAATTAAACTTTAAAACTAGACAAGCTTAAAAAGTCTACTTGACTAGTCTAAAAAAACTGATATACTGTGTTTAAATTACAGTATAACTAAAAAATAGTCTCTAAATATGGATATCATAGGCTAGTTAATATAAACTTAATAAGTTGCAAATAGCACATGGTATTTTTTTTTCAAATTTAATATGTACATATGTATAATTAAATTTGGTAAGTATATATCTAGGCTAAATTAATAATCTTTTTTCTTTTTTCATCTTAAACTCATTTTATCCTTAACAATAAAATAAATATAAATTTTTTTCAATCCATTAAAGATGAAATTAACGAAAAAATTAAAATTTTGGTTTGAAACCAAATAACCATTGAGAACTAAAAGTTTTTATTTTTTATAAAAATTTTTTTAATTATTTTTAGTTTAAATTTATTATAAAGAATTTTTTTTAATAAATATTATTACATAACTCTTATTCAAATTTTTTAAATAATCAAAATCTTAAATTTTAACAATAAAGCATTTCCTAAGACCCTAACCGAAACAAAATTATTTGTAATTATGCAAAAAATTAATAAACAAGTCATGATAAGATTGAATCAACGAGACCAATAGAGGTGTGTTTTTTTCGTAATTTAAAATATGAAAAAATGTGATATGAAAATTAGCAAATTCGACTAAAATAAAAATTGTTTTTTTTTTACATTTTAAAAGCAATAGTAAAAAAAATCAAAATCAACAAAAATGAAATCATACTGTGAAATTTCAAAATTAACTTCAAACGATTAAATTAAACTCTTTTTATTCACTGATTAAAATATAAAAAAAAAAGTATTTAAAATAATAAACCAATTTTAAATTTATAAATATAATGATCATTTTATGCATTTAATTATAAATTTTGAGAATTAGAACCTTTAGAAAAAATTCTTTTAATTATCCATTATATTCTTAAAATTCTTTTGTTAAGAAAGTATAGGAATAATTAGAAAAAAAATTAACAAACAAAAAAAAGCATTATTTTTTAAATCAATGAGCTTTAAAGACATGTTTTTTTGCTATACGAAAAATTTTCATATTATGTTTAAAATTTAAATACAAAATTTTTAACTAAATCCATGCTCAAAAAATAGAAATTTGGTCAAATTTACTATGAAGCTAGATCATCTTTTTCCTGTTCAAAAACAGGTAATTCCCGTGATATTAAACAGGACAAAAACGCAGTCTTTGTATCCGAATGATCTTTGTGTGTTAGCTCCTACTGGTAGCGGAAAAACTTTGACATATGTACTTCCAATTATAAAAAGCCTAAAGACAAGAATAATTCCAAGTTGTAAGGCATTGGTCATTCTTCCAGTGAGTGATCTAGCTGAACAAGTTTACAGTGTTTTCAGGTCGTGTATTCAAGATGAACAAGGCATTAATCTTCTCAGTGAAAGTGAAGATGGGCATCAAAATAATTTAAAATGCTTATTATTATCAAATAAAGTTCCGTTTGCCAGAGAACAATCTCTATTAATAAACGAAGAATTCAATAAATGTCTAATTGACATTATTATTACTACACCTGGTCGCTTAGTTGATCATATACAGAAAACAAAAAATTTTGATTTAAAAAATTTAAGATATTTGGTTCTTGACGAATGTGATCGAATTATGGAACAAATAAAGCAAAACTGGCTGACTTTGTTGAATGAAACTATTTTCGGTGAATGTAACGGATCAAAGAGAATTTTATTGAATAATGAAAATTTAAATGTTAATAATTTAATGTTGAACAAAAATAGACTTTATCCTTTTCAGAAAATTCTTTTATCAGCCACGTTGACTCGCAATCCGGAAAATTTGGAGCAAATGAGACTTTTTCAACCAGTTTATTTTTCTTTTGGAGCTGAAAAACTATCCAAAGATGAAATTTTCTCAAAAGATGATAAAAAATTAGATGAAAAAAAAAACGAAGCTAGAAAATTTGATTCTAAAGACATGGCAGATGTGAGCGTTCCAACTGAGCTAAAAGAAATATTTATTCAAGTTATTCTGCAGCAAAAACCTTTAGTAGCTATTCATCTTCTAAAAAGCCTTAGCTATAAGCCAATGCTTGTATTTGTAAGCTCAAAAGAATCTGCTAAAAGACTTAACAAACTGTTTGAATTGAACAATATCACATCAGCTGAATATTCATCTGCTTTACATTCTGCCAGACGAAAAAGAATACAGTCGAAATTTCAAGAGGGCAAGCTAGATGTTCTAGTATGCTCAGATGTTATGGCCCGAGGTATGGACTTGGAAAATGTTGATTATGTTTTGATGTATGATGCACCGAAGCATTTGAGTGCCTATATCCATAAGGCTGGTAGAACGGCTCGAGCTGGAAAGAGTGGAATGGTAATAACTTTTTTGGAGCATAAAGAAGTTTATTTTTTCAAAAAAATGACAGAGTCCATCGGTGCATCGGACAAAGAAGAAACCAAGGATAAGCACAAGATTAAAGAGATAAAAATTCAAAAAAGTATGCTCAAGCATCTAATTGATGATTATAAAAATTCTCTAGATAAATTAAAAAATGAAATTGATCTTAAACCGAAAAAAAATACTATTTATCCAAAGATATAAAATATCTATTTATCCAAAGATATAAAAAAATATATTCTTAATAATAATATTTCCTTTTCTGTGTTTAAATTATACTTTGAGAGCTTATAATATGAAAACTAATTATCATTATTGATATACAAACAAGTATATGACTTACTTAGTATATAAATTGTGTCAATATTTTAAATAGACTTACTAAACATTTGAAATTAAACTTTAAAACTAGACAAGCTTAAAAAGTCTACTTGACTAGTCTAAAAAAACTGATATACTGTGTTTAAATTACAGTATAACTAAAAAATAGTCTCTAAATATGGATATCATAGGCTAGTTAATATAAACTTAATAAGTTGCAAATAGCACATGGTATTTTTTTTTCAAATTTAATATGTACATATGTATAATTAAATTTGGTAAGTATATATCTAGGCTAAATTAATAATCTTTTTTCTTTTTTCATCTTAAACTCATTTTATCCTTAACAATAAAATAAATATAAATTTTTTTCAATCCATTAAAGATGAAATTAACGAAAAAATTAAAATTTTGGTTTGAAACCAAATAACCATTGAGAACTAAAAGTTTTTATTTTTTATAAAAATTTTTTTAATTATTTTTAGTTTAAATTTATTATAAAGAATTTTTTTTAATAAATATTATTACATAACTCTTATTCAAATTTTTTAAATAATCAAAATCTTAAATTTTAACAATAAAGCATTTCCTAAGACCCTAACCGAAACAAAATTATTTGTAATTATGCAAAAAATTAATAAACAAGTCATGATAAGATTGAATCAACGAGACCAATAGAGGTGTGTTTTTTTCGTAATTTAAAATATGAAAAAATGTGATATGAAAATTAGCAAATTCGACTAAAATAAAAATTGTTTTTTTTTTACATTTTAAAAGCAATAGTAAAAAAAATCAAAATCAACAAAAATGAAATCATACTGTGAAATTTCAAAATTAACTTCAAACGATTAAATTAAACTCTTTTTATTCACTGATTAAAATATAAAAAAAAAAGTATTTAAAATAATAAACCAATTTTAAATTTATAAATATAATGATCATTTTATGCATTTAATTATAAATTTTGAGAATTAGAACCTTTAGAAAAAATTCTTTTAATTATCCATTATATTCTTAAAATTCTTTTGTTAAGAAAGTATAGGAATAATTAGAAAAAAAATTAACAAACAAAAAAAAGCATTATTTTTTAAATCAATGAGCTTTAAAGACATGTTTTTTTGCTATACGAAAAATTTTCATATTATGTTTAAAATTTAAATACAAAATTTTTAACTAAATCCATGCTCAAAAAATAGAAATTTGGTCAAATTTACTATGAAGCTAGATCATCTTTTTCCTGTTCAAAAACAGGTAATTCCCGTGATATTAAACAGGACAAAAACGCAGTCTTTGTATCCGAATGATCTTTGTGTGTTAGCTCCTACTGGTAGCGGAAAAACTTTGACATATGTACTTCCAATTATAAAAAGCCTAAAGACAAGAATAATTCCAAGTTGTAAGGCATTGGTCATTCTTCCAGTGAGTGATCTAGCTGAACAAGTTTACAGTGTTTTCAGGTCGTGTATTCAAGATGAACAAGGCATTAATCTTCTCAGTGAAAGTGAAGATGGGCATCAAAATAATTTAAAATGCTTATTATTATCAAATAAAGTTCCGTTTGCCAGAGAACAATCTCTATTAATAAACGAAGAATTCAATAAATGTCTAATTGACATTATTATTACTACACCTGGTCGCTTAGTTGATCATATACAGAAAACAAAAAATTTTGATTTAAAAAATTTAAGATATTTGGTTCTTGACGAATGTGATCGAATTATGGAACAAATAAAGCAAAACTGGCTGACTTTGTTGAATGAAACTATTTTCGGTGAATGTAACGGATCAAAGAGAATTTTATTGAATAATGAAAATTTAAATGTTAATAATTTAATGTTGAACAAAAATAGACTTTATCCTTTTCAGAAAATTCTTTTATCAGCCACGTTGACTCGCAATCCGGAAAATTTGGAGCAAATGAGACTTTTTCAACCAGTTTATTTTTCTTTTGGAGCTGAAAAACTATCCAAAGATGAAATTTTCTCAAAAGATGATAAAAAATTAGATGAAAAAAAAAACGAAGCTAGAAAATTTGATTCTAAAGACATGGCAGATGTGAGCGTTCCAACTGAGCTAAAAGAAATATTTATTCAAGTTATTCTGCAGCAAAAACCTTTAGTAGCTATTCATCTTCTAAAAAGCCTTAGCTATAAGCCAATGCTTGTATTTGTAAGCTCAAAAGAATCTGCTAAAAGACTTAACAAACTGTTTGAATTGAACAATATCACATCAGCTGAATATTCATCTGCTTTACATTCTGCCAGACGAAAAAGAATACAGTCGAAATTTCAAGAGGGCAAGCTAGATGTTCTAGTATGCTCAGATGTTATGGCCCGAGGTATGGACTTGGAAAATGTTGATTATGTTTTGATGTATGATGCACCGAAGCATTTGAGTGCCTATATCCATAAGGCTGGTAGAACGGCTCGAGCTGGAAAGAGTGGAATGGTAATAACTTTTTTGGAGCATAAAGAAGTTTATTTTTTCAAAAAAATGACAGAGTCCATCGGTGCATCGGACAAAGAAGAAACCAAGGATAAGCACAAGATTAAAGAGATAAAAATTCAAAAAAGTATGCTCAAGCATCTAATTGATGATTATAAAAATTCTCTAGATAAATTAAAAAATGAAATTGATCTTAAACCGAAAAAAAATACTAATGGCGAAAAATGCCAGAACAAGGGATTTAATAAGCGAAAAATTTCGAATCATTCGAATACGAATAAAAATTTTAAAAAATTTAAAAAATCTTCATGAATAAATGTTATTTTAACTAGGTTAATTTTTTTTAATTAAATTGTCACGCAAATTTTCAATTTTTTTCTCAATATTAAGCTATCTTTTTAATAGTTTCATGAATGAACTACTAAAATATTTTTTAAATAATAGAAATTTTATTTTTTAAAAAATTGTTTAAAAAAAAACATCGTTTTTTTTTTAAGAAATTTAAGAAAATTTAAACTTGAATATTATCTCAAATAAATAAAGTTTTAAAAAATTACTCAAAGAAATTTAATATAATCGGGTTTTCTAGTGTTAAACTGTCGAACCAAATAGGTCGGGTAAACGAGAATTGATTATCAGAATTTTAATTTTTGTATTATTAGGCTATAATTTCCTGTTTTTTACTTGATATTGACTGAAAAGATTTTGAATGAAAAAATCTCTTTTCCTTTTTTTTTATTATTAAAAAAATCGTTTTATTTATAAGAAAATTTTTTGAAGCCATGATCACTGATCATAGAATTTTCAAAAAAAAATTTCAGTTTTGTTGTTAAAGTAAGTGTAAAAAAATCTTCCAAAATTTCTTTCTGGTCAATAGGTCAAAATATTTTTTTCTAACCCAACCTTAGTAATAACCAAATTTTACGATGATAATTTCATAATGTAAAATTTTATTTAATTTGTCTGATACAACAGGCTTTTACTCGATAAAGGTTTTTTCAAGCCTATTGGCTGGTATCTCTAACTTTGACGGGAGCTTAAAAGGCTAACTTTGCTGCAAAATTTATTAATAGCAGAATAAGTTGATGTTGACTCAAATTAAATTTTTTCTTGAATTTAAATACTGACAGAAAGTTTCATTTAAATTTCAAAAAATTTTTTGTTTTTTAAAAATTTTTAATTTTTGAATCCGTTTATTCTTATTAGTGTTGAACTGTTTTGTAACCATCAGCTCGGAACCAGAAAATAAAAATCAAGTAAATATTTTACCTATTGAGATTGATTTTAAAAATAGATTTTTGAATGTTATTTATTTTAAATTTTTCTAAAAAAAATTTTTAATAAATTTTATTTAAAACCGTAGACTTGAAACAAAATTTTGGTTGATGCGACGCAAGTTAAGGAGGCTTATTCAATTAGCTTTTAAGAATTCATTGTTTGCTTTTTTTTACTTGTATTAGTCCTAGTTAATTTTTAAAGTAAGTTAGACTTAAACTTCCACTTATTTTATAAATGAAAAGAGGTCATAAACCACGTATCAAGCTTTTAAATACCATTAAAAGGTTTTATAAATGCAAATGATATTTAATATTGATTGAATGCAAAACATCAATAATTTAAAATATTATTTGATTAATGAGCTTTTAAAAAAAGAAAAATTGAATTTTAAAAACATAAAATATGAATAAAGATATATTTATTATTAGAAATAGATATATTTTATTTTTATATATTTTTATTGATATTTATTTGACAAAAAAAAACATATTTCTGATTATTTAATTCTCAGTGAATTTATTTTTTTTATTGTTAATAAAATTATTTAATGCTCGTTCTAATAAATAAATTAAAGTATTAAATAAATATAAAGGTGAGGATCAGATTTAAAACAAATTGAAATTCTATAGTATTTTATTTGAATAATTTTTAATTTTTATATTTTTGAGAAAATCATTTAATAAAATAAATATTTTCGAAATAAATGGAAAAAAAATTAGAAAAAATTCAACTTTTTAAAAAATTTTTCTTATTTTTAGTATTTTTGTGTTGTTTAAACGTGGGTTTCAATTGAAACGTTTGTTAAGCTCGTATTTTGGTTGTTAGCGAAATCTTTAATAGTCCATCGAAATAAATTTCAATTTATGCGTACGGTACGAAGTCTCGATCATGAAGTCTTCAAGTTCGGTTCTTTTAGTTAAAATTAATTTGAGTATCATGGGAATCACTAGATAATTTAGTTTAGTAATAGGCTAAAAATAATTTAAAAAAATTTAAATTAATTCTTGGCCAATTTAAAGTAAAAAGTCAAATTTTCCAGTATATTTATATATTTTGTCGAGACTTAAACAACACAATAAGATTTCTACTAAGATCGAATTTTAACATTTCACCATCACGATCTTTCTTTCATCAATTCTTTTTATTTAGTTCAAATAAATTCTAGATTTAGACTAATCCACCATAATGAATTTAGAAAAAAAAATTAAAAATCAATTTGAATAAATGACATTTGAAAAAATTTTTATTTCATTAATCCAGGTAATTTGCATCCAATGGTCTATCTAAAAGTTTAGGATTTGGGATAGCTATGACATTTTTGATAAGAAAATTTCTGTTATAAACTTATTTATAATAAAAAAACATATTATTTGGCTTTTGTTAGCTTAAACTAGATTCTCCGAGTCTTCAAGCTGAAAACTTTAGGTTCGAAATTCGTTTTTTCCACGCTTTTTTGTAATAAATTCAAAATGATTAATAGGATTTTGAGCTTTTTACGTTCCTATTAAATTGTCTTGTAACTCGAGCGATTTTTTTAATTTAAAAATATTTATTATTTGAATTATTCAAAAAATCTAGATAATATAAGGGAGCCAGAGATTTCATATTCAAACAAATCCAGATAGAATATTAATTTTTATAATCAATAAAAATTGTAAACAAAAATATTTTTTATTCTTAAATATGTAATACAATTATTGTAACAAAAAATTTTGTTCATATTATTGTCATGTTTTTATTCTTTTCTTTAGTGAAAAATATTTTTTCGTTTTCGAACTATTTTATTATACCTAAATAATTTAGAATGTAAGGATTACTTAATCTAATTGGAAAAATTAAAACTAAATTGTTTAAGCTAGAGGGTATTACTTTAATTATTTTGAGTATAAATTTAAAACTAAAGTAAAATTAAATATTATCAATTGTGAAATATGACATAAATTTGAATTTTTGATTATTAAATTTTTATATCAGAATTAAATAAAATTTCTAAGTTAAAATATTCAAATTATAGTTCTTCAAATTTTAATTGTTTAAATGCTTTAAAAAGGCAAAAGAGATTTCAATTTCTTAAATTTAGAACGAAATAAAATCATATATCAAAAACTTAAATGCATATGTTGTTATGTAATATTTTAAATCAATATTATGAATATTCATAAGAATATTAAAGAACTAATAATATTTAGATTAAATTTTAGAATATTGGCTTAAATCCAAAATCAATTTTTAATCAATAATAAATAATATGAGCCAAAATTTAAACTAAAAAATTTCCTGATATTTCTATCGTTACGATCAACTTTTATGACAAACACTTGAAATTTAACTCAACGAAAAAGTATTTTTTAAAAAAATTTCGAGTACTTAATTCATTAAGTAATTTGCATTAATAGGTAAAGATCAAATTTGTTTAATTTTTTGAATTTTAGCCTTTATTTAGCTTTTTATGTAGTTTGTTTTATTTTAAGTAATTATTTAGATGATTTTAAAAAAAAATAAATTTCGCATAATAAAATATTCATGTCCAATATGATTTGAATTCTTATACTTTTCTTTTCTATTTTAATATTTTCTGAGAAAATTTATTTCCTTTAACCACAAGCTATTTATTTAAATCAAACTTCCAGTATTTAGAGACTTGATAAAGCCTTAAAAAACAAACAACTGCCACGAATACGTAGAATATTAGCTTTAAGCATTTTTGAATTGGAATTTTGTTTTATCCTATCCAAATAGTTGCTACGGTTGTAAAAAACAGTTTATTTCATTTCTTATAAATTTTATCTTTATTTAATAAATGGGTCTTTAGTAAATGGCTAGTAACTTTTGAAATAGTTGCCAAGCAAAATATCTTTTTAGAACTCAAGCTTAGACAAACTTAAATAACCTTTTTGGCCCAAAAGATTAAATAATTTAGGTTTTGCAGATACTAAGATTACATTTTTTAGTCTTTTCGAATCTACCATTTATTTCCTTTATCTTGGTTAATTTTTAGCAACATTGAAATATCTTTCCCTATTGGCAGTTCGTTATTTCAATCTTGAGAGTCTAAAAATTTAAAATTTGTTCATTGAAATTTAAAAATACTTGCCCATATTTAGTCATTATTGGTAAAAAAAAGTTAAAAAAAGTTGAGAAATATTTTTAATGTTTATTCTGATATTCATTCAGGCAAATTTAATCTAAAATTGAATTCAGAACTTAAAATTTAAG
>VANL01001289.1:0-15145 GCA_006352455.1 Brachionus sp. 'Tiscar' | reverse complement strand
GTGTCCAGTTCACTCAGCATACTATTCGGAATTAAAATGTTGTCAAGTACATGTCTAAAAATAGACTGGCAAAACTGTTTAAATAGAAATCCAATCAGATAAATAAAAAAATGAATTAGATTAAATATAATTGTCACTATTTATTAATTAAAAATTAAAAATAATCCAAACTTTAGTAAATTTGTTTTTCAAATTATTTATTTTTAAAGTTAAAAAGTATCTGAATTTAGTCATTTTATAAATTTAAATGAAGAATAAAATTATAGTTTTAACTGATTATTAAAGTTAAATTTTTTTAAAAAATATTTTTCAAAAATATGTTCAATTTCAACAAGGGCATACTTTATTTTGGTTTTATTTTGTCAATTTCCAGACGAGTCTATGCTATTGTCATTACAGTTATACTAGCATTCAGACAGATTATTGGCTTTAAAAATATATTTTGGAATTTTTTTTGTCTGTTTTTTTTTTACATGACTAAAATTATTTGAGTAAAAATTATGTGCATTTTAAACAACTCTGAAAATAACTCTACAAAAAAATAATTAATTAAACACTCAAAACTTGGAAGGCTTTTTTATGCTACAAAAACAAATTAATTTTATTATTTTTTGATTTTAGATTTTTGAGTGAAAAAAAAAATTTCAAAAATGATAAAGTTTATTTAACTAAAAATAAAGAAAAGATGTAGCATAAAGCGACGAAAAAGCCGCTCCGGGTTTTGAGTGTTAACAAGAATTAAAAGTTTCAGAAGTATTTTTTTTTCAATTTAAAAAAAAATTAAAAATTAATTTTTATTTAATTTAATTTAACTTTTTTTTTTAAATTGTTAGTATCGTACAAATGGTGTTTGAAAAAAATAAAATACCTAAATGTATTCAAGCTAAATTTGTTGTATATTCAACTATTTATTGGATTTTTTGTATGCTATTTTATGATGGTTTCGACTCTAAAACACGAAAAAAGTATTGGCACCATGGCTAAAAATTACTCAATAGATGATTCTGGTCTTCTTTATGAAGTAAAGCGCCAAAACCTTATCATTGAAAACTTACTCGACAATGCGTCAAACTTTACCTCTTCGACTACCACTACAACCACAACATTAAAGCATAATTACAAACCTGAAATTGCCGATGGTGGAGAACTTGAACAGAACAGAATCACAAAACCCAATCTAGACAACCTTAAAACAACCAAGGACCCCAAAACTACAAAGCCAATAACCGAACTGGTATCTGAATGCATTCTAAGACTTAACAAAACGTGCAGCTTTTCCTTATTCAACTGCAAATACAATTCAACCGAGGATGATGATACCGGGCCCAAATGCGACTATAAATACTTTTTTAGCCCGGATGACTCTTCAAATATCAAAACAAATGAAGAAAATTGTGAAAGTTTAAAAAATCTTAACTTGAATTCTTCTACTACTGAATCAAATTGTTTTAGCATGAAAAAATTCAACACTGTTGAAGATATGACAGAAAAAAACACCACATGCAATATGCTAGTACAAAATTTGGAAAATACATGCCAAAAAAAGTTCAACTGTGAATTTAACCAAACTAATTGGGAAGCCTGTCATTCAATATATCAGACAAAACAAACCACAACAACATCAACCATATCTACTACCACCACTACAGCATCTACCACAACAACAACCACTACTAGTACAGTTTCTTCCACCTCTACTACTACTTCAACTACTACTTCAACTACTTCTTCAACTACGGTACAAATTATATCCACAAACGTGGCAACATTTGCCACCTCAACTAGCAAAAAATTAGAATTAAATAGCATTATGAACGAAACTATTCTAAAATTAAAAGAATTTTATTCAAACGCAAATCAAATACAATTTTTTTTTATAGTTATTGGAGTTTTAAATTTGATATTGGCATCTTTGTACACATTCTTGATATTGTCACATTTAAAACCATTTTTGGTAAAGCTAATCCATTTTGTATGCTTTACTTTAAAGTGTTTTTTATGTATTGAAAAATTTAAATCAAAAAGAACTAAAAATTTAAGATTAGACACATTTACAACTGGTTTTAAATTTACCAAATTAAAAAATGAAGATATGTATGAAAATGAGAAAGAGACTAGCTTTTTTGAAGATGATTTTGAGGAAAGTAATAGTTCAGCAGACGTTTTGCCAGTTCTAGAGCGAAAGTCTTATTTGAAAATGGCCGATTTTTGGCTATACTTGGCCATTTTGGCAACATATGGAGGACTTTTTGTTAACTTTGCTCTATTCATGGACAGCTACTTGGTGTCTCGACTTACTCAGTCCTATTTTTACCAAGTTGAATTGATAAATAAATTTTTTATTTTGACTTTTATAGTTGGCCGATGTCTTTGTCTCATATATGCTTATGTATTGAGCAGAAATAATGCTCCTATCAAAGGAGAACAAAATTGTTTAGCAAAATTTTTGAATGGAAAAATTTTTAAAAATTTATTCAATCGAAAGCATTCATTGCTATGTTTGTTGTTGGTGGCCGTGTTTTTTTTGTCTCTCATTCAACTCACTTCGGATCATTTTACCGAAAATTTGAGGCTTATGTTCATGAATAGACCATCTTTGAACAAAACACAGAGTTCATTCAGCTCATTTTTCGACAATGTCAAACTTGATTTGTACACTTTATTCATATTTGGAGCATTGTATCCTTTTTTTTTGAGTTTCTCGCTACCATTGTTGATTAATTTGGTTCAAGACAACAAAAAATTGTGCTCGAAGCTTAAAGGTAATGTCCTGCTTAATTATATTTGGATGGCAGTATTTATAGGTGGCTCAGTGACACCCTATTTGGTCAGCATGTGCATTTCTAAATTCAAAACTTATAACATTTTCATTTACACAAATATAGTGACTAGTTTTTTATTAATTTTATTTTTAATATTCTATTCAAATACAGTAAACCGATGATCATTTTTAATTTTTTATTTATTTCGTTAATTTTAAAAAAAAATAATGGACAATTTTTACAAATTTTTATTAAATTATTTATTATTATGACAAAATTTTTAATTTTTAAAATTTTAGTCGAATGTCAAAATTTTTGGCAATAGTTTTTTTTGAAAATTGTCTCTCAAACAAAATAGGTCTTTTATTTTTAATAATAAAGATTTTTTTTTAAATCGGATATTTCATTTTATTTTTTAAATAAATAAATAATTTTTTAATTTAAGAAAAATAGCGTTTAATTTATTTTTATTTAAATAAAAAGAAAAATTCAAAATACTAAATATTCTAACTTGGATATTTTAAATTAAAAAATAAGCTAAATATTTCACATTCATGTTTACGTGAGAGATCGACTTCAGTGCTATTTTATTTACGAAATTTTTATCATCTTTTAATGAAATATGGATCAAAATTTAGTTGAAAAAATAACCAAAATTTGGCTTTTTGAATAAATAAATTTGAATAAGCTATTTTTTTATTTTTCAAAAATGGAATGCAAATAACAACATTAAAAAAGCCATTTTTTTATTTGATTCTAAATTTCTTCATAGTTGGGTCAAAACTTTTGAAATCAGTCTTGAAAATGGAATATATTTAATATATGTTTGCTTTCTTGTTTACAATATGTATTTATTTTTTTAAATCTAAATTGAGTCTCATAGAAAAATTTAAAAATAAGAGTATTATTGGCATCTTGAAGTTTAAAATCAATTTAATTTAAATTTCAATTCAAAGGTTTTATTTTTCTTGTTTTATTGGTCTTGTGAAATTTTGTACAACAGAACAGAACAAAAAGTTTAAAAATCTATAAATTTTTCTAGACCATAAAAATTGATTCTGTAAATGCAAAATAGTACAAATAGTACTTTTTAAATAATAGTTCTTTCAAATAATGGCTTTTTCAGCTAGCTTTCAAACAATACTTCTTTATTTAAACAAATTTTTAGCATTCAAGCTGCTTTAAATGGGAAAGTGGTTCAATAATTATATGCAATTATACTAAAAATTTATGGTAACATATGCAAGAATACGGCCTTACTAAAAAACAAAATTACAATATAACAGTTTATGTAAGCAACCAAAAACTTAAAGCACTACCTTTTGTTCCTTTAAATTATATTTACACTGTTTTTGAACTTATCAAAGATAAAAGCCCTCAATCATTCAAGTCAATGATTACTTCCTTTGAGACTTATTATTTTGGTTCATTAAGAAAAACCCAATGAGTACAAGAAATGTTAACAAGTTAGTTCATCAATTTTGACTAGAGCAAAATTTTACAGATATAACTATCGATCAATTAGAGTCAGGTGATACATATTCAAAACAAAGGAAGAAATTAGAAAAAAAAAATCGTATAAAGTTTTTATGTAAAAACTATGATTCAAACAAAATATTAGACTAAATTGATAGTATCGTATCTAATATTAGATAATTTCCTATGATTTGATTGACAATTATTTGAATAAACTATTATTTAAACTAAGGATTATTATTAAATGGGTATTTATATTAATTATTTGGGTGTTAAAAAAAAAATTTTTTGGGTATTTATTTTTAGTCACATTTTTTTGAAAAAAAAATAAAACTGGGTACATAAAAATTATTGTTGAGTATTATAAAAATTATTATTGAATATCATAAAAATTATTAAAAAATTATTCTCTAATAAATGTTTTTTTTGCTAAGGTAGGTCTGCCTCTCTTTCTTTTTTGTCCGATTGGTACTGATTTAGCTATTAATGGAGGACTGATTTCTTTTAATCTAATAGCCATACCAACAACATGCTTGCATATATACTCTTTGAGAAAACTAGGACAAGTGCATTTAGCCTGTTTCCAATCTTGACAATTGTCTCTATCAAGACACCATACATTAAATGACTTCATAAAATGATCAAAAGTCGTGAATTTTCCAGATCGATAACGCTTAAACTCAGAATCTGTAATCTTATTAAAATCATCAACTATCTTAATTTCTTTCGATTCTTTAGCCCATTGGTAAGAGTTGGTCCACAAATTAAGGGAAATAGTTGGTTCTAAAATAATTTTTTTATAATTAAGGCATCCATATACAATATCAATTGCTAAGTGTAGGAATTGGCTTAAGGGTAACCTATTACGGAATGTTTTTTGATCCTTAATAACTCTATTAGTAGCTTCTAATGCATTATTTGTACTTAGAAAAAAATAAATGTGCACCTTCAAACCATCCTGAATGCAAATTAATCCATTCCTTAAAAAAGTCTTCGAACTTTCCTTAATTAAATATTTTAAGAACTCAAATTATTTATCTAACATCATAATTGATTTTTAGCTAAATACACAATTAAATAAACAACCCTTGAGTCATAAATGAACCTTGAGTCTTTTGAAGAATTAAATATACATGATGTTTTAGCAAATTATTTCAGTAAATTAATTGTGAGCTATTCGTCAAGTGATTCAGATGAAATTGATGATGCTGATAATATTCATTTTTCTCAGAACAAAAAATTCTCTTAAATCAGATTGCAATTTTCACATAACATTTATTCACTTAAAATAAAATCCATGATGGTGTTTTTCAATGTTTTTTAGGGTTTCAAAATGTAATTAATTCGCTTCCATAAAGGTTGCTTGAGACATGACTATTTCCAACTTTCTCCAGAAATCTATTACACTGAGAGCTTTTAAACTCTTGTTAACTTCTCTTGTTAATTCAATCTTGTAATTGTTTACAAAATGAAACATTTTTCTTGTCAAAAAATAAAATGACTTTTAAAAAATTATTAATATAATTTTAATAATTTTTCTAGTTTTTATTATTTTTGTTGCTAATTTTTTTAATAAATTTGAAGCATTTTTGTAAATTAAAAAATTAAATGCCAAGACATATTTTTATGTGTAGCAAAACATGATGTTAAACTTTTAATTTTAGAATAGTGTTTAAATTTTCAAACGTAAAACTTTTGTACTAATTTGACAACTAAAAAAAAATGAGATTTTTTTGAGTTAATTTTTTCAAATTAAATTGCACTGGCATATTTTCGAGGGACATTAATTAGTTTTTTTTATAAAAACCCTTGGATCATTTGATAATAATTTAATTTAATTCAATTATCTGTGTGATTTTTTTTAGATCCGCATAAAAATCAGGATTTATTATAAAAAAATGATCAAGAGCATTTTTTGAATTTTTTTTTCAAAAGCTAGATTTTAGTTTTTCCATTTTTGCTTGAAAACTTTGTGTCTAAGAACATGGTCGATGGTATGAAGAAAAAACACCCGTATGTAGATATTTATGATGACTTACATTGCGTGGTTGTCCCAGATCCATTCAATAAAATATAATAGCATCTAGGCCATTAGTAATAACAATTTTATTAAAAATTAGCTGTGGAGGTGTCTTAAAAAGTTTACTATCTTGATATACAAATAAAAATTTTTATCAAAATAATAATGTTTGATTTAAGCTTGATAAAATAGTTCAAATTTCAGCAAATTTGTTGTTGACATTAAAATCTAAGAACACAATAATTTAAAATGTGAAAAAAAAATTAAAAATTTTATTTACTTTGAAATGTTAAAGCAGCAATTTAAAAGATAAATCAAAATTTCGTTTAACCTAAGTACAAATTTTGTTGGTATTAATATTAATACTTAGCTTAATACCCTTTTAGCATATTGACAAAATTATATTATCATCTCATCATAAAGTGATCAAGATACCAAGATCCTTGATTTTCAATCTTGAATAAAAACAAATAAAAAACAACATAAAAAGCGCTATTCTGATATAAAATTTTTAACAAGAAAAAAAAATTTAAATAAAAAAATTTCTAATGACATTTTTTTTTTAAACAAAGTTTAAATTAATCCAAAGCATATTATTTTGTCATTAAAGTTCGCTTCAGATCAAGAAGCTTATGCAGACAGAATGAAAAATTTGTTATTTATTTATTTTAATTGTTTTAATTCTAGCCAAGGGATATTTTTCATGCTCGATTGTGTTAAATTAGTTTAAAAAATCTAAAATTCATCTTTTTCTTAAGAAAATTATTATGATTTATTTTCAAAGACTGATCACAAAGAGTCTTCATGTTTGATGCTTTTCAAAACTCACATGCATTTATATAAAGTTTTTTCTCAATTTATTTAGAACATTTTACTTGGTCTATGAAACTAGATTAGAAAGTGATATGAAACGAAATAAATTGGTACGTTTAATCGAAAAAGAGAACAGATATGAGAGTGGCGAGTCGAGAACACTTTGCATTCTCAAATTCCTCAGATTGATAATTCATGTACTATTAGCATTTACTGTCTTAGTTTCGGCAGTAACCAGCAAAATATCTCTTCTACTCATTACTAACGAAATAGACTATTTTGAAAAAGTAAATTTAAAAAAAAAAAATTTTTTTTTTTTTTAATTAAAAACAATAATTAGAATGAAAACAAAACAAAATGGTTATGGACACTTTTATTGACTTTATGTACACCTTACGCAATTTCATTTATTCTTTGCTTGATTAAAATAATGTTCCGTCAAGTTCCTAATCCAAGTCCAATTGAATTTTTGACTGTAATTTTTCCAATCCATTTTAAATTATTTAAATTTAAAGCCGAAAATTAAGGCACTTGTATTTGAGACTATTAGCACAATAGGAACATGTATATTTTGCTTTGGAGTGTTTGCAAAACTTGATCTAGTACGCTCTATTTTGCTAATAAATCTTTTGAGCATTGTACCTTCAATTGTAAATGTTCTTGTTGGTTCACAATACCCTCGCAACAAAAACAACTTTTACTTTATAATCAAAGCATTTTTGTTTAAATTGACTGGCATTAGAAAAAGAGACCAAGTCCTAATGTTCAATATGAATCTATTTGTTGCTTTGATGCAAATATCCGGCATTCTAATCTTTATGTTTTCAGACTATCTAGTCTATTCCAAGTGGAAAACAATTTTAGCTATTCTGTTGGTATCGGTGTCACTATTTTTCAATTATTTTAGCTTCAATTCGACAAATCAGTCTCGTTTTAAGCTACAAAATTTACTTATTGATCACTTAAAACGTTCAAAGCATAACATTGATTTAACAAGACAAAAAATAGGTCTATTTACCAATCCTTGGAAAATTGGTCTCATATTTCTATTCTGCTATATTTTCTATCCAGAAAAAAGCTCAAAATATTGGATATTTAATCAAAATTTAATAAAAAAAGACTCTTTGGTTTATTTATATCCATTTTTGGTGCAAGTGGTGTCTTCTATGATGTGTTTTTTGGCATCGTCCTTGGCCTACAAGTTCAGAATGAACCGGTTTAGCTTTGCTCTTCCGATGACATTGGTTACTCCGATGTCTATAGTAGCAGCAGTTATGATCTGTGAATTTAGAAAGCCTAATTTGATAGAAAATAACTGGATGGACTCATTTAGCAGTCATTTTATTTGCACTAGCAAAATATTGAGCTACAAATGGCAGTTGATTTGCGGATTGTGTCTCTGGTGGGTGTCAAATCTATGGTCTAGCAGTCACATTTGGTCAACTGATGAGGCCTATAAGCTTAAAAATGTCAAAAGAATATTCAAATTTCAAAACTTCAATTCAGCTTTTGCTGACAATTCGTTGATGTTCAATTATCCGCCGAAAAATCAGGATCAGGCGGCTTTAGAAGATTCCGAGTCTGAGCAGGATGTTTATGCTGGAAAGACCACTTTGTTCATTTGTGCCACTATGTGGCATGAGAATGAGAATGAAATGCTTCAACTTCTTAAATCAATAATGAGGTAAATTAATTAATTTACAGCTCTGCTTATTTTTATTTCTGATATTCTGTTAATCAGATTTTGAAAATCCTAAAGTACAACTAAATTTTATAAAAGTTTAAGGGTCTTAATTTTCATCAAAGTTAAAAAAAAAATCTATTAAAAAATTGAAGAATAAAATTCAAAAATTTTTTATATAATTTTCCGTGTGTTTGAAAAACCTTTGCATTTTGTTCATTTTTGTTCACTTTACTCAAGGAATTACATTTTTTTTTTAAATATTTAAAAAATGACTTTTAAAAATAGGGTAACCCATAAATCATTTTTTTCATGCATTTAAGAAAAATACTTTATTTAAAATGATGAAAAATACTATCTCACAAACTTTGTTGCACCTTATTTACTTAAAATAATTTTTCTGATGTAAATAAAAGACAAAAAATAAAACATCAATAAAATTTAAATTGATTGTTGATTTGATTTACCAAATAAAAAGAAAATTAAGTTTTTATTTTGGATAAAATAGGTGCAAAAAAAGTCTAAATTGCAGTATTTTTTTAAATATATTTTATTTAAGTAGATTTTAATTTATTAAAGTTGGAAAAATTTTTGTTTTTTGTTTTTATAATTCATAATACTCTCTGCAAACTTTCCAGCTATTTTTCCATTCATATTTTAGATTACTACGCTGGTTTTTAAAATTGTTGAATATTGAAAAAAATTATCCTCTGCTTTAGTTCAGCTATTCATTCCATATCCATTAATTGGCTTTTTTTTTTTTGAACATAAAAAAATAAAAAATTGAAATAACTTTTTTTATTTAAATACAAAACTTGCTCTGAAAATTGCATCACCCAAAATTTCTTTTTATAACCACTCTGTAATTTTTTTTTGTATAATTTTCTAACACATATAATAGATAGCAGATTTGCACAAAATAAATTTAGTGATACAAGCTTTGATTTTTCAGAGCAAGTTTTGGATCTTAATAAAAATTTTTTTTTTTTGTTCCAAACTTCACCATTCCCTGTTAATTTTATTTATGAAAAATTAATTTTATCATTATTTAAAAATATGCTAAGATTTTTATTAAATACTAAAATATTATCTGGTCAGATGAATCATTTACTTTTACAGTTTTACAGCTTTTAAATTGTATTTAACATATTTTTTCTCTACTAGACTTGACATTGATCAGTCGGAAAAGAAGCGATTTAATTCAACAAAATCGGACAGTTTTGATTACGAAGCGCACATTTTTTTTGATGATGCTATTTCACACTTTCCCAATGGTTCCTCTGAACCCAATAGTTTTGTGCAAAGCTTGATTAAAGCTGTCGAAGAAGCTGCTTTGTTTGCTCACAAATATGACGTTATTGTTGAACCACCAACCAAAATATCTACACCATATGGAGGTCAATTGCGCTTCAAACTCCCGGGCGGCAACTTTTTAGTCGTTCATTTAAAAGACAAAAATTTAATTAGAAACAAAAAACGTTGGAGTCAAGTTATGTATATGTACTATCTATTAGGCTACAAATATTTTGGTGATCTTGAATATATGGAAAAGTTCTATCACTCAAACAATGTTTATGATGTAAAACATGACAAGAAAAAGCATTTTGTGGGCTTTGGTAATTTTTTGAAAAATATAGACAACTCTTTAAGACAAAAAGTATTTAATTATTTTTTTTGTTGTTGTTACAATTCATTAATTTATTTTAAAGTTGGAGAATACTTTTATTTTGACTCTTGATGGTGATGTTGAATTTAGACCAAATTCTGTCAAGCTAATGATAGATAAAATGAGAGAGAGCAAAAAAATAGGCTCAGTGTGTGGTCGGGTCCATCCGATCGGCTCAGGTCCCATTGTTTGGTATCAAATATTTGAGTATGCTGTTGGTCATTGGTTGCAAAAAGTGTCTGAGCATATATTCGGCACAGTTATGTGTAGTCCTGGATGCTTTTCTCTTCTCAGAGGCTCTACTTTGCTAGAAGATAACATTTTAAGTGTTTACACTACTAAATCTAGTCAAGCTAGTCATTGTGTACAATATGATCAAGGCAAGTAAATAAAATTTAAAAACAAATTTTAATTGCTTTATTTTAAAGGAGAAGATAGATGGTTGAGTACTTTAATAATTCAACAAGGATACTATGTTGCCTACTGCTCTGCGGCCACCTCTTACACATATTCACCGGAAACATTTAATGTAATTTTTCTTTTCATTTATTTATGAGCCATATTATTACAATTACCATACTTTATATAAAAGTACCAAAAATTAGTAAAATAATTACAAAAAATTTGTTGTTTACATACATTAACAAATTAAAAATATTTTCCTTCATTTTCAAGATTTTTTTCCAGAGGTTGTTTTAAAGTTGTTAATAAATTATATTAGAATAAAACAAAATAAGCTATCTTATCAAAGTTGATTTAAAAATTTTGAATCATTTAAGTTAATGGTATTTTTTTTAATGGGATGTTTTAAATACAAAATTTTTGACATGTGTTATAGATTAAAAAATGTCTTAGGTGGGCTCTAGTGATAGTTTTTTTTTAATTATTTAATTAATTTATTTAAAATATCAAAAATAATTTTAATTTATTTTTAATTTTTTTTAAATATAATTAAGTTAAATTTAAAAAATTTCAATTTGATTATTGATTTTATTTATTAGAAAAAAAAAACAAAATATTTTGCACTAAATTGGACAGATTAAAGTTAATGATCAAATCAAAATGATCATGCTCAAAATTATCATTGTAAAAAAGCTCTAAAATATTTTTTAAGTTAAAAATTTATTGCAGAAGCATATTTTCATATGGAGCTTAACATGTTTAGACTTGATTTTTTATGTATGCAAATTTTTTCAAAAAATTTCTCAATGCAGAATTATGCACCACACTTGCATTAAAACATGTCTCTGTATTAAATTTTTCAATTAAGTAATTCTAAAAAATAAAAAAAAAAATAATCATTGATCATTAAATCATGATCATTAAATTTTGATCATAAACTTCTATATGCCGTATATTGAAGTATTTTTTCAAGTATATTTTATTTTAGTTAATTTTAGATTTCAAATTATTTCATATTTTATTAATAAACATACTAAAAATTTATATGTGTTTCACATTATTTATGCTTTTTTTATATTCATTCCAGCAATAATTGCATTTTCCCTTAAATTAATTAAAATAAAATGTAAAAATTTTTTTAAAATTTTTTAAAAATTCATTAAAAATTTTGAAAATTTTTGTTTCATGCAATCAAGATTTTTCAATGCCATGCTTTATTTGCTATATTTACCACTTTGTCTTGGCTCTTTAAATTTCAACATAATAAAGTGCTATTTATGATATTAGTTTATATGCATTACTAATTGCTTCAATGGAATATTTATGGCTTAAATGACAGTAATATTTATTTTTAACTATTCAAATGAAAATAATTGATAAATTAATTTTAAACTTTTTATTCAAAATAAAATTATATTTTTTTTCAATTTTTCAAAATAAAGGAGTACTATAATCAACGTAGAAGATGGATTCCATCGACCATGGCCAATTTGATTGATTTTCTTCAAGACTACAAACACATTCTTAAAGTAAACCAGAGAGTAACATATTTATTTGTATTATACATATTGGTGAATTTTATTGCATCAATTCTGGGTCCAGCAACAATAACTCTAATGATTGCCGATACATTAAATGCCAGTTTGGGTATTTCTAACCTGAAAATTTTTTTTTTAAAAATTGATCAATTTTGTTTAGAATTAAATTTATGGCTAGCATATTTTTTGGCTATATTGCCAACATTTATTTTCATAATTGCTTGTTTCAGTCTCAAAAACGACTCACAAATCAAAGTGGCAGCTTTTTTGAGCACAATTTTCGTATACTTAATGATTGTCATTATGGTAGGTGCCATTGCTAGAACCCTCAACAGCCCAATACTTAGTCCAAGCTCAATAATTTTATTTGCGCTTTTTTTTACATTTACTCTGGCTGCCATAATTCACCCAAAAGAATTTAAATGCCTAGTTCCTGGACCTCTCTATTTTCTCACACTTCCTTCTGCTTTTGTACTCTTGAACATCTATGCTGTCATCAATTTAAACAATGTGTCATGGGGTACTAGAGAGATAAAGACATCAGATTATAGAGCCAATAAGACAAGTATTTTGAAACTGATCAAAAAATTGATCATGAAATATACAGCTAGTCAGACTGATGATTTTTTGAATGATGAAAATTTGGTGATAAAAAGTAATGAGAATGAAATTAGCAAGTCTGAGCCGAGCGAAATAAAAAGCTGGACCGATCATGCATGTCTTAAAAATTCCGAGTTTGACATCATCTCCGAAGAGGAGAGAAAATTTTTTGATCAGCTTATAGACAAATATTTGTATCCAAATATAGTGGTGAATAAGGAAGAAATTAAACAAAATTTGGACAGTCTTAGAAATAAATGCAGTTTCTATTTCTTGTTGGTTAATTCACTCTGGTATCTTCTTTTGTTCTCTATGCAATTACTTAAAGATAAGCTAATAGATAAAATATACATATCTATAACTGTTTTTGATAATTCACTAAAATATGAGCCGATTTATTTTTCGTTTGTGATGCTGTTTGTGATTTTATTAGTGCTGCAGTTTATAGCAATGATTTGGCATAGAGCAATTACTTTTATGCAAGTAATACGCAAGACTAGCCTTAAAAAAGATAAAACGGAAATTCAAGCAAGCAATCATGCTACAGCTAGTGAATTTGATAATCCAACATTTACGGAATGTGGCATAAATGGAAAGTATACTCCAAATTTGGATACGGTAGACACAGTTCTTAACTTATAGATAAAGAAAGTAAATTCAGATATTTTTTTGAGCTATATTTTTATATTAATTTTTTTTAAACGATTATTTTTTAATTGTTAAATTAATTTTTTTAAAATAAAAGAAAAATTTAATTTTTTTAAAGTTTCATTTATTTAAAAAAAAATAAAATTTATCCAGCATTAGAAATTTTGAATTTTCAACTTTATAAACACTTGAAAGCCCAAGGGGTTTTTTAGACTCCTTTTTTTAAAAATTTAAACTTGAATATTATCTCACAGAAATAAATCTTCAAAAAATTACTCTAAGAAACTAAAAATAAAATTTCATAAATTTGAATTTTTTTTAAATTCTTAAATAAATTTTATTTATTATTCTTGAAATTTTTGTAATTAATCAGCTTGGTTTTCTAGTGCTAATATACAAGATGTATAAAAATTGATCAATCATTTAACTTTTATTTTTAGAATTTTTATTTTTGTATTTAAAAATTAAAAACAGATCTGGTCACTCATAAGTGGCTGTTTTGTTTAAAAGATAAATTTTCTCGCATTATTTAATTTAGTTTCTATTTTCTTTTCTATTTTAAGTTTTGAAAAATTCAATTTAAACTGAAATTTAATTGAAATGGCTTTTTTCATCCAAAAGCTATTTAACTGAACAACAATCAATTTTAACAAATTATCAAATTTGATTTTAAATTTTGAAAATTTATTTGAATTTCCATTAAGAATAGATTATATAAAAATTTTTTAATAATCTGACTTTGAATTTTGGTCTTAGAAATTTTAAAGAATTAAAATTAAATTTTCCTATTGTTGTAAAATTTATTTGGTTTAAATTTCGATCTCGGTCTTATTGTAAAGTTTTGCTTAAATAAAAAATCAAACCATGATTATTGCATTATTACATGTGATAACTTTGAAATCTTCTTAAAATTATCGCTTTCATTACTAAAAAAATATAGAATATAAAACTAGATTCTTTATTTAGAAAACTTATTGTAACATGCTTTCAAACAGACTGTATAAATCATTTTGGTTTTTTTTAAATTTTTAGATTTATTCAATTAAAAATTTTATTTTGAAGAATAGCGCATTAAAATGAAGTGTCTTTTGGCTTTGATTTTGATTTTATCATATTTAAATATATGTAAGCTTAGTGAAAATTTTTCAAATAATTAATTATTAATCAATGTTATAAAGCAGTAAATGCTAGATCTGTAGCTCCTTCAAGCTACTATAGAGAGCATAGAACAAGAAATAGCAGACCATCCTCAGGAAGCTACTATAGTGACAGTTCATACTATTCGCCACCAAGCAAAGGAGGAAACAGCAGAGCATCATCCAACAGCTACTACAATGACAATTCATACTACTCTTCACCAAGCAGAGGAGGATATTATGAACAAGAAAGCGATGGATACTATGAACAACCATCAAACAGCTACTACAATGACAATTCATACTACTCTTCACCAAGCAGAGGAGGATACTATGAACAACCATCAAACAGCTACTACAGTGACAATTCATACTATTCTTCACCAAGCAGAGGAGGATACTA
>VANL01001288.1:0-15145 GCA_006352455.1 Brachionus sp. 'Tiscar' | reverse complement strand
TGTTTGAATATTTTGTCTATTACACAAGGTGTTCCATGCTATGATCCAACTATCTATAATTGTGTCAATGGAAATCTTGTTCCCATTTAAAAAAAAAATTATTTAAATCATTATTTATTATTTATTTAAACCAATAAATCTAAAAATTTATTTTAAATTTATTAATTAGTTTGTTTTTTTCGTATCATTCCTAACCAAAGCATTACGATTTTTTAAGCTTTCTAGAAACAAATTTTTTATCAATCTTTATTTATGAAATATTTTCTTTAAGACAAAAATACAGTCTTTTTGATTAATATTTATTTTTCAACTCTTTGTTTTTCAAAAACTTAATCAAAATTTATTTTTTATTCTATGATATTTTAACTGATGGAATTTTTTATTAATTTTAGGTTGTTATATATATTTAAGCTTAAAGGATTTTATAGACGATCATCATTTTCCAATTTCTCTATTTCTCTTTTTATTAACTTTAACACTTGCTTTGAATATTTACACCAGATTTCAAAATTGAACAGCAAACTTAAATTGATCTCTACTTTTATATGAAGGTTTTTGATTATTTACCTGTAATAAAAATATTAAATCACAAAAATAAATAAAAAGAATTCAAATTTTTAAAATAAAGATTATTTCATTTTATATGAGAAAAAAACACTATTAAGTTCAAATTTTATCTTTATTAAAATATGTAGCTTCGATGGTGTAGTGGTTATCACATCTGCTTTACACGCAGAAGGTCGCGAGTTCGATCCTCGCTCGAAGTACTTTTTTTTAAGTTCCAGTAGATGTTTTTAACTAATGTAGATTGCTTCGAGTAGTTTTGATTGAAATTTTTAAAAAAATAAAAAAAAAATTTGTTAGCAATTTATTTTAGTTTATTTTTAAAATCATTTTCAAGACAAAAATTTTTAATTAAATAAATGAAAATTTTCAAGTGATATTTTTTACTTAAATTAAATTAAATTTAATTTTGAGGCAAGTGTAATTTAAAAAAAAAATAAAATTTTAAATTGAGAATTTATCTAAATATAAAATTTGAAATAATTCATAAATAAGTTAACATAGAAAAAAATTATTTGTCCGTTTGATGACACATTATTTGAATGCACTGTAGTTGCATAGAAACGACTTTTTTGACCAAAATTTTTTTTCTAATAAAATGAAAAATAAAATGTTACTTGAATTTAATGAGACAAAATGATAAAAGCCGCTTCCCAAAATTCACTTCGCTCGTCTGTCTCTTCGACTTATTCGGACCGTGGTGCTAAGACAAAAACCAACTTCATTGAGCGAAATATATTAAATGTAAAAGGCTGCAAAAAGCCTCACATGGAGCCAAATTTGGTGCCGATAAACTGCCTCAATGAAACAAATCCAAGTCCCAGTCCACAATCTTCCATCGAACTTTATGAAGAAATCGAAACAATTGAAACAATTGATCCGAATTTTTTGCCTCAAGGTGAACAAAACGAAGCTATTGACGACCATGTAAACATTAGCAGCAGTGAATTTTTTGATCGGAACAAAATACGATCAGAATTTTCTCAAAAATTTTCACACATAAAAAAAAGAGAAATTGTTCCTACGCTAATAGACTCGGGCTTTTCTCAAACAAGCGATGTTTCTAATCTAGAAAGCTTAACAAATCAATTTCAGTCCGATTTGGACACAAAGCTTAATTCGATAAAAAATCATCTAGATGCTCTCAAGTCCTATGAAGACTTTCTGGTTCCAAAATTATTGGAAAAAAAATTCGAATCAAATTCAGAAATTGAATCGGATCGTTTGAGGCATTTAGAAATATTTCAAGAAAATCAATTTAAATTAATGTCACAATTAATAGACAAATTGAGACCGTTGAATAATGCTGATCTGAATGCGACCATTGAGCCTCAAGTTAAATCAATCCAGTTTAATGATACAGTTGAGGTTTTTGAGCCAAAAAAGCGCCTCAAATCAAGATCAAAATCAAGGTCTATGTCAAGAAATGATAAGAAAAAAATTGGTCCAAGCAGTTGTGAAGTATGTGTTCGTGATTCAAGTAGAAGTAGATCGCCGGCAAAATCTAAATCACCTATGAAAAAAGAGAAAAAATTCTTACAAGAATTAATTGAGACTTTACCGAATAGTCCCGATGTTAGTTTTGTAAAAAATGAAGAAAAGCCTAGTTTGTTTGACGAGTACTTGAATAAGAAAAATTCGGAAAATTTATCCGATGTTCTGAAGCAGTCCAACGAGCTGTTGTCTCAACTTGAACGACAAGAGGAAATAAATCGCCGTTTCAAAGAAGAGTACACACGAAAATCAAAGACAAGCATGTTTGCTGACATCAAAGAAGTTCTCAAAAAAGTAGAGACCTCAAAGCAAAAAATTGATTGCTTGGTTCATGAGTTAAATAGAAAGAAAAATGCTAAAGTTGTAGATTTTTACAATATGGACTTGGATGGGTATGTTGAAAATTTTGTCTGTAAATTCCAAATTTTTTGTTTGATGTGACTATTTTAATTAAGCATAAAAAAATTAAATTAAATTTTTAACTAAATAAGATTAACTAAGAAAAAAGATAACAAAAAAAATTTATTTGTCATGTTCTTCTCATCAAAATTAAGTAAAAATAAATCATCATTATTTAATATCTTTCACTTAATATGTGTAAAGAAGCTAAGTAAGTAAAGTTATTTGTTTTATTTTTTTTCTAAAACCTACACAACATGTTATATTAAAACTATTTAGATACATTCAAAGATAAATTTTTTGAAATAAAATGATATTTTGAATTTATCATCAACTTCAAGCTGGCAGAATTTTGAAAAAAATTTTAATTAATAGGGGTTTAAAATTTTTAATAAGCCTGAGCATTTCATTTTTTTGGCTCACCTTTATAATACAAACAAATCTATTAACTTTTTATTAATTAAAAAAATTTAAACAGAATTTTTTTTATCAAATTCTAAAAAAATTGAATAATATCTTTTTATCTTAATTTCAATTTAAAAAATTTAAAAAAAATGCTTTATATGGAAGCATATGTAATGATGATTTTTTTCCTCTTAGTTTTTCAAAGATCAAATTCGTATAGCAATTCATTTGGCCACGATCCATTTCCAATAAGATTTATTTTTGGGTTAACTGTCGTGGTTTCAAATACAGCTACCTTCAAAAATAATCAAATCATGTTTAGATTTCACCGGTACTTGAGGCAAGATGTTAAGTGGATCGATTTAAGCTTGAGTTTAAGTCCCATGGACAAATTAAAGTTTATATATAAAAATAAAAAAAAGAAAAGATTACAATAATTACACTTTAATGTATATTTTAAAATTGAATAATTATTAAGTTAAGAAATTTAACTCGATACTATACGGAAAGAGTTAGTAGAAATATATACAAGAAAAACAAAATTATTTATAAAAATCTATCTTTAAAAATAAATCATAAAATTGTCTAAGAATTTTTCTTTCAACAAAAATTCTCATTTTTCTAAAATTTTTTATTGCATTCTAAAAATACTCTTGTGATATTAAAATACTTTTTTTTGTCTAAAAATACTTAAGCAAAATTAAAATGATTTTTTAAAAAAATACTCTTTAATAAAGAAAAAAAATATTTTTAATAAAAACAAAATTAAGTCTAATAGAATTAGAAATTTTATATTTGATTCCAATCTCCAGATTTAGGCTTGCGTCCTCTTTTAGGTTTGCAACCAATTGGATTAAAACTGTAGTCTATTTTAGTCAATTTTTTTTTCACTGCAATACTTATAATATGGACACAAATTTATACTTTCAAGTAATTCTTACAAGTACAGGAGTTTAGTTACCATTTATCATTTTTTAATTCGACTCTTTGTATCTTGCTATTTAAATAAGAATATTCATCAAACGAATACATATCATAGTAGCATTTACAGCTTTCTGAATCCATTTTTTTCAATACTTTTGAAGGCCTCATTGTAATTGTTGAATATAATTTCAACGCTCCAGTTAACTCTTTTTCGTCTGTTTGGTCCATTACAAGAATTGGAGTTGTTGGTCTGATTTTCAATTTTAATGCCTATTTCGTTAGCAGATGAACTCTTATCATCGATCGATGATTTATTAAATGTCTCTTCGAGATCAATCATTTTTTTTAAATCAGTTTATATTAAAGATATAATTTTATATTCAATAAGTAATTTTGTTTGCAAGAAGTTGTTTTGTTTAGTGCAAGTAATTTCGTTTCATAAAAGTGTTTTTAGAAAAGTGAGATTTTATGGTGATAAAAAGAGTAATATTAGAATTTAAAGCTCATAAAATTTAAAGTAAGCTAAGTTTAATTCTATATTTTTAATTTAATTTTGGCCACAATAAATTTAATGATATAAATTTTTTCTTTTTTTTCAAATTTTATTTATTTTTTTTTATTTGTTTTCTGTACCGAGCTAAAGCTCCTTCAGAATAAGTTAAAAAGTAAAATAAAAAAATAAAAATAAAAATGAAATAAAATAAAAATAAAATTAAAGTTAATAAAATGAGATAAAAAAAAAAAAAAAGAATCAAAATAAAGTAAATAAGCTAAAAAAAAGAAAAATGAAAAAATGAAAGTTGAAAATACATAAATTGGAAAAGATTGTTACATGTGGCACATGTTTAAATAGTTCAAGTTTCAGGAAAAAAAGAAGAAATAGTAAGGTAGCAATTACACAATGGAGTTGGGTATTCAATAAGTCTTGATTCGAAACCTTCTTTGTATTCCTTCACCAGTCTTTCAACTTATGGAATAGAATGACTGAGTCCTGTCCCAACATATCTCTCACTCAATTCAAAAAGCCGATTCGAGACTGTTAGTTATTTAAGTTTATTAAAAGCCTCATGATGCACGATGTTGGAGGGAGTATCATATTTTAACTTAGGAATAGACCTAACTGCTGTATTTTGAATTGATTGTAGTTTTTTGATATTAGTTTCTGAAAATGAATTTAAGCAAGGAAAAGAATAGTTTAAAATTGATCCGACTAAAGATTTATATAAATTTCCTAGTGTGTTTTGATAAAGACCCCATTTTTTGTTTGACAATATCTTAATAATATTTAGCCTTTGATTGCAGCGTTCTTTAATTTCGTCTACCAGTATATTAAAGTTTAACTTAGAATCAAATTTAATACCAAGTTTGTTCAAATAAACTTGAGCCGAAGGCCCAAAAACAAAAATTCTTTAATTATTTAACTACACAATTAATCTTTGTCTATTCTAATTTGTTAATATTTTTTTTTTTTTCTATTGTAATTATTCAATTTCAGAGAGACTGATTAACATTTAAATTAATTATTAGAAAAAGTATCTTTTTTAAAAATTAAGTAGAGTAATTAATTTAATAATTTATTTAAAATATATATAGCGGTACTTTTATTCATTAATTTTTTTTTTTAAATCCTGGCCGAGTAGCAAGAAGTGCTAAAAAAATGAAATTTTTATGACTGAAATAATTATGCCGTTTACACCTGCAAATAAGTGCCCCACATAAGACCTCCTTTTAAAATGCTAATCAAAAAGTGGTTTAGTGTCATCTATGTTCCTTCCTTGTAAAGCATCCTTAGATTCTTATAAAATATTTAATTTGAAGAAAATTGATTTTCTATCATTAATTTTCAATTTTTTTTGCAAGAGTATACGGTAGCTAAAAAATAAAATGATGTAAATTTTTTTAATTTTTCAATTAGAAATGAAGAAGCAAAAATAAAAAAGCTTGTAGATGGATGTATAAATGCTATTTCAAATGATGTAAAGGTAAAAGCATATTTTTTTTTATAACAAATTAGCAATTATTTTTAATTCAAATAAAAATTTTGTTTCCAAGGCAATTAAATTGTGTTAATTTTATCTATTTGTAGAAAGTTGTTGATCAAAAAATGATCGATGATAGCAGACATATCAAACTAGAGGCAGAGCGTGACACTGCTTCAAAACGATCGTCTCGAATTTCATCTCAACGGATCAACAATCAGCCTGTGCCCAAATCTAAACAAGTATCTGATGTTCACAAATATTTGGGCAAAATATACGGCAAAAGTGTTTTAGATCAGATTAAAATGGACGAAATAGAAGAGAAAAACCGACGTCTCAGAGAAGAAGCCGAACTGCGCAAGAAAAAAACACAAACTGAAAAGACAAAAAAAAGCCAACCTGTGGTGAATCAAAAAGCTCAGTCTAAGCCAGCAAAAATTTTAAAGAAGCCAGAGCCTGTGATGGCACATAGGCCCGCTTTTGTAACTATACCAGTTCAGCCCTATCCCGAAAATCATGTAAAAAATTTTTCACAAAAAATTGCCCACCGAACCGATAATGTAGGAATGGTCACAATTCTACCAAGAGAAAAATCTCCAGTCAAATCATCCAACTTTTCGACCCAAGTACTTCCGTCAATGAGCATAAATCCAGCACGTCATCTAAGTCCGGACAAAAGACCTAATTTTAAACATATCGAAATAAAAGTTCAGGAAGAGGAGAAATCAGAAGATGAGACAGAAGAGTCTGGCGTGGGAATTAACATGCTTGGTGCTAGAAAAGAAGACGTGCCACTTGACAAAGAGAGCGTGTGTGTGCCAGCCCTTGGCGAACAATCAGCCGAAATGCAAAAATTCCTAATTGATAGAAATCTAAGCGAAAATAGAGTACTCGATTGGCTTGAGCAGGAAATTTTAAAAAATTTTCTTCTCAGACTTCAATTAGACCAGGAGTCCGATGAGGAAAATTTGGCTGATAATTTACAACTTCTAGTTGACCTGGGCGAAGATGTCGATCCCGATTTGATCGAGTGCCTAACCAGAGAAGTTTTGAATGAAAAAATAGCTGCCATGATTGATCGCAGAGATGAAGATCTGCAATCGGAAATAATCGATCAACAACCAGTAGCTTCAATACGCAAGAGTTTGGAATTTTTAGAAAGCAAAAAAGAAGTCAAAGAGTTTGTCGAGGTATCAACTCCAAAAGTGACACCGCCACAATCGCCAATTACTGTTAAAACTGTTCAGTCCGAGCCGATTAAAAAAGAAGAGCAAGAAATTCAGCTCATTCAATTTATTAATGATGAAGAAACTGAATCTGTTTTGGAAGTAACTTTAGAAGAAAGCGAAAATGAAGAGGAAACTTTTGATCAAGTTATTAGCTCCAAGTCAATAATGATTCCGCCAACTCCAAGAGAAACTCCACAGCCAAGTCCTGAGCCGCCTAAAACTCCCAGTTTGTCTGAAAAAACTCCACTAATACAGCAAGCTTCTCCTCGCCCGCAGCTCAAACCACGGCCTGTACTAATCGATTCTAGTATTCAGTGTGATCCGGAACCAAAGTACCCGGATCCTAAACCTGTTATTATTGAAAAAATAATTGAACAAACTAAATTTGTCGAAACAGAGAAAGACTTGACCGAATCGACTAATTCATACTCAACCACAGACACTTCCACTACTATCGAAAGCGAAAAAACTCAAAGTGAAAGTGACAGCTATTTTTCTGATGGTGTTTGGCTTTTGAGCAAAAGTGAAGGTGAAATTGTCAAATTCAATAATAATGGTAAATATTTAATAAGTTTTTTAATTTAGTAGGAGTAGGAGTAGTATAATACTGGGACCCTAACGGGCCTAGCAGTGTTGTATAAAGCATTATCAATGTATCAATTTTTAAATTTTTGAAACTTTTAGCAATTATACCCAAAGAACAATTTTCACGAAAATTTTATTTGATACAATAAAATTTTAATTATTTTCAATTACATGCAATATTTTGCAGAATTTCAGGGTTTTTGCAAAGACAAAATTTTGGGTGATACATCTTTTGTATCAACTGAAATATTTTGCAGAACAAAATTTAGACCTAATCTAAAAAAGTTTTTCCAATTTAAAATTTTTTTTTTGTTTTTTGTTCCGTAAATATTGTATAGTCAAACAAAGGATTTTTTAAGCAACATGAAATGTATGCTCCATTTTTCTATTATTTCTTATTTTAAGACGTTTAAGGTAAATAATAATTACGTGATTTTTGTTTTCTGTTCCCAAATATGATAAATACCACAACAGATGGAAAAAAATTTGTAGATTTCTGCTCAATTATTAAAATATTTAATTAATCATTTTGTTAAATAACAAACTAATTCTAATTCTAATTGAATGTTATTGTGAATGGGTTTACACTTAAAATATATTTTTTCTTTAAATTTAGTTTCGTCAAAATTCTTAAATGAACAATTTTGTTAGATAAACCGTTTTGCAACACTGTATAATGGATAAGTAAAATAATTGTCCAAATTCGACTCATTTTTTTTTCTAAATTTAAATTTAAAAAAAATACAGAAATTTTGCTCTAAAAAAAATTATTAAAAATTTAATTATTAAAAAAAAATCTGTTTTAAAAAATTTAATTTTTTATTTTGAACATGCATTATTTTTCTCTTAAAAATAAAATTATATCTTTTAAAAGCTTCATATTAATAATTTCAAAATATAAGGTTAAACATTCGTCAATCTAAAATATTCATTTATTAATTAATTAGCTTCAGGGGCAACTACTAAGATTATTATCAAAATTTATTTTATCTATAGTTCACTTTTTGAATTTTAACTAAATTATATTTCGAAGGCCTGATGGTCTAGTGGTATGATTCTCGCTTTGGGTGCGAGAGGCTCCGGGTTCGATCCCCGGTCAGGCCCTTTTTTTTTAAATTCAAATAAAATTATTTTTAATCAAAATTTTTTTTCCAAGATTATGTAAACTTAGATTTGGAAGCGGCGACAAAAGGAATGATCATGAATCCAAGATTGAAAAAGCAATCAGACCTAAACAGTAATAGTGAAGGTGAAATTCAAATGAATAGATTAAATTCCGAGGATATAAAATCTTATTCGGGAATGAAAGCTCGAACTGGAGTGAACGTAATTAGTGTAGAGAAAGAAAAAGGAGAGGTTGGCTCAGGTTCTAGACGAGGAAGTGAAAAAAGTGAGGGAGAGGTGATGAACCCAGCTATTGAATTTTTGAATAAAAAAAATGATCTAATTAATGAAAGCATCAGATTAAAAACAAAGAGTAAAAAAATAGTTAGTCTCAGTGTTAGTCCCGAGAAAAAAAATGCCAAAAATAACATTAAAATAAAACCAATTTTAAACGAAGCGCTTGTTAGAGATTCAAATGACTTTGAGCGAAAAATAGTGGCCTCTACTCCAGATACATCTCTTTTTTTATCTAATCAATTGGCTAGTTCTAATCAAATTTTAAATGATAGTGATCTTCAAAATGAAAATTCCAATTTAAAAAAGTCGTATAATAAAAACAGCATTTTGATATCAACTAATTTTAGCACAACAAAAATTGATGATGATGATGATGACACTTTGAACAATACTTCTGATTTAGATGAACATTAAATTTTTTATTTAGTTAATTTTTTTTTATTTTAAATAAAGTTTTTTAAATTTTTTTAATAAAATGAATATTTTAATAGAAATATTGCAGATGAAAATTTTATCGAAATTAAAAAAAAATACATGTGACTTTTAATTTTCTCTAAATTAATTGAGACATTTTATCAAATTTTTCGAGTAACAATTTAAGTATTAATATATGCTTCGATGGTGTAGTGGTTATCACATCTGCTTTACACGCAGAAGGTCGCGAGTTCGATCCTCGCTCGAAGTACTTTTTTAGTTCTTTGCTACAACTATTAGCTTAGTTTATATAATCTCTAAAAATAAATTTTTTAATTTTTTATTAAAAGCTCTAAAATTCGTAATGATTTAAATGTAAGATGAAAAAAAAATTTAACAAGAGAAAACACTTCCTACAACTCAAAAATTAAAACTTCCTGATCGAAACATCTAGACTTTTTTTAATGAAAATTTTATTAATAAAATCTTTAAAATTTAGTTATTACACAGAAAAAAAATTTAAATAAAATTTATCTAGCAGTTAATTTTTTTTGATCTTCCGATTGTTAGTCGGCCAATTATCATAAGCTTTAGATATCTTCCAGGTCTTCTTTTTGCTTCTCTTGCATTCCAAATTAAATTCGAAATTTTTTTAAAAAATTCATGAATTATTGTAAATTTAGTATTTACAATAAAAATTAGTCTTCACTTGCTTTAAAAATTAAAAAAGTATTGAAATTATATTCAAAGATTTTAACATTATATTAATTCTAAGAGATTTTTTAAATAATTTTAGACATGAATCAAATTTTCTTAAAAAAAAAACAAAGCAGACAGAGCGAAAAAAGATTGAAAATTGACAAAATTGTGTCACTTGAAAGCAGGTCACTCAAATAGTCCTTATGAATTTAATTTGAATATTTCTTTATTTGAACCTTGGAAATATTTACTGCCCTTGCTGATATTGTTTCTTTTAAAAAGCTTATTCAATAAATTAAAAGTTCTGTTGATAACGATTTTCTCGTTTTGTTTATGAGCATTTAATCTTCTTAGATTAAGGCATTAATAGCTATTTGCATAATAAACTATTTACAAAATTTATCTTCTCAAATCCATTTATTATTTCAATCGCAAACTGAAAAATTTTTCGTCAAGTTATCAATGTATTCTAAAAGATTGGTATTGCATGATTTTTTAATTTCTTTTTTTTTAAATAAATTAAAAAAATTTAAAATAAAAAAAATATAAAAGCTGCTAAAAAGTAAAACGCAATTTGTTGTATCTTTTTTACCTTAAATAGACCTTTATTTTTTTTGTCTTGTTTTTATTTTTGCTTAAAAGTATGTTGCACTATACTTATGACAGTATTTTTTTAAGTATATATAATTCTATTTTTCAAAAAAGGAAATATTTTTGTTCAATTTGCATTTGAATTTCACAGCACCTAAAATAAACAAAAATAAAAATCTTTATAAAAGTCAGTTTTTTTTCAACTAGAATAAATTTTTTCATTTTTTAAATTAATTCAGACACGACTTCATTTTTTTAAAAACAAAAATTTTTTATTTTTTTATCATTTTACCAATTTAATAAATGAATTATGCTTATCAAAAAAATAAAATAAGTAAATATTTAATTTATTGAAACAAATTAAAATTCAGATCAAGATAAAAGTTTTAAAGATATTAAATTAAAAGCTTATTTATTATTGGAATGAATTTGATTTTTGAATTGTATTAAAAATTTTTTTTTTAAATTAAATTATAAAAAAATATGTTTTTCTTAACTACCTGTTTTGTTTATTTTTTAAAAATAAAAGGTTTCTGTTTTTATAAATTCTAATCAAAAATGTTGTCTTTAAGAAAAATTTCTTCGAAAAGAAAGTCCTTAAATAAAACTTGGAAATTTAAAATTGTTTTTTTTAAACTTGAAAAAAATAAGACTTTAATTACAAATTGGACAATTAAAAACAAAACGTGTTTATGGCGCGAATCAAGTCATTAAAAAGCACGTCTAAGCAGCCTTGGAAACCATAAACTATATTTAAGACGCAAAAGACTTATAGTTTTCATTTTCTTAAATTTTTTTCTTGAGGGCGCTGTAACTAACTTAAGCCAGAATTCATACAAAAACTGCATTTTTATTTTTAATTAAAGATAAATTAATTTTGAATCTAAAAAGAGATCAACTTGTATAGCTTCCTTAGGATGCAGTGTTTTAATGAGCCTTTGGGCCGCTAGAATCACTCTGCTTGAGAAAAGCTAATTTCAATGAGACTTTATTTTTACTACTTGCCTATCTCAATTAAAATTTGCATAGCAACTAAAATTTGATATTTGATTTTGAACACCTTATTTTTGTTTATTCATATAAATCACAAAAATTTTCTCTCCGTTTCCTTTTATTTTTAAGAAATAATTAATTCTTAGAAAATAATGTCGGCCAATATTTTGCCTTATTTGTTCGAAAGAAGATGGACGGTTTTTTATAATTGATTTTATTAAAAAAAAATTCTAAAACTAAATTTAAAAAAGGACACATTTAAAGATGCCAATAAATTTTCTGAACATGACAACTACAATTTAATACAGAATTACGGTGAATACCTTGATTCGGTACATGGATGCTTTTTAATTTAGAAAAAAAAATTATTTTTTTTACCAAAGGGATATGGAAGGCGATTTATTGAAGACAAAATTCACAAGTCAAACAATATATTCATATCCAAGCAGCCTTTTACAAAGCGAGATTCTTCAGTTGTTTCAAACAAATCGGAAAAAAGTGACAAGTCATCCAATTTTAATAAGAGATTTCCCAAAAATCACCAAACAAAGGTTGTGTGCGCTAGCAATGTGAATTCAAAGTACGATTTGGCCGATTATCTACTAACCAAGAAAAATTACAAATCAGAAAATTCACTAGCTTTTGAGAGCGATTTGTACAAAAAAGCCAAGTATCCACAACTAGTGGCTACTGAACCCTATAGACAGTCGTGGAATAGTCCATGGCGATACTCGTATAAACAACGAGATTATAGTAAATGTAGTGAACATTTTAAACGTGTTAAGTCTTCTTGTATTGACTTATCAAAATTTTGAATAAATATCAAAAAATTATCTTTTATACTTTATTCATAAAAAGTTTTTCAGAATGTTTTTTTTTTTTTAATTTGATTGTATGGTTTCTTAAATTAGTGTTATTTTAATTTTTTGTTTAAAAGAGCTAAATCTGAAAAATGAAAAAAAAAAATTTTTTTTCAATCTTGATTATTTTTATAAAAAAAATTAAGTTAATTGACATAGTTAATAAATTTTTTAATTGCCTAAAAGATATATATTTTGGCTAAAGAATAATAGAGATTATTGAGATAATTTTATTTTTAATAAAGGAAGTGTAAATAAAATGTTTCCTTATCTAATCATTAAGAACCTTTAAATTAAGCATATTGGTTTTAATTATTATTCGTAGTCCTGGCGAAAGTATTGATCTGAATTTGAAATATTTTAATGAATAAAAATTAAAAAAGTTTTAATTAAATAATGTAAGATTTAAGCAATTTCTACTTATTAATTCAAACTAAATTAATTTAATTTTGTTGACGAAGAAATTTTAGTTGTAAAAGAAATCTGTTTATTAGGTTTCATAATTGATCAAGATCTTAGCTTTTCTAAATTTGCATTTAATTAAACAAAGTCAAAGAATTCAGCAAAATTCAAGAATTTTTTTAAGATTTTTATTTAATTTCAATTTATTTATTAAAGGTTAATAAACAGGATTGTATTTATGACAGGAAATACCGATTAACTCTTCATTTATTTACAGTGGTGATTTGATCCCAGTCTTTTAAGTAAATTAGCCTAAAATCTGAAAAGTGAAAAATAGGTATTTTACGAAAAGTTACGTAAATTAATTTTAAATTTTAAATTTTTTTTAAACGATTTTAAAAATAACTTTTTTAAGCAAAAAATACGATAATTTTGGTTATTTACTGTAGAAATTGGTAAAAAAAGGTAAAATTTAGAAAAACTTGAATCTATTTTCAAAAAGACTCTTGATCTGGCAAGAACAAATACTCGGACAAAGCCTATTTGAGACAGTAATAAGTGCCTTGAATAAAAACAGTCTTGACGCATGGAAGTTTTCCAGCGGACATTGTTTCCGGATCCCTTTGTAACTAGGCCTTTATTCATAAACAACAACCGGGACAGCAGCGCCGTCTCCTCTACAATGTCTAAGACAGCCACACACCAACCTTTTTTCTTGGTCACTGTAAAGTAGCTACCATAGTCGACTTGATTAGTAAGTCGTCTCTGCAAGCCTGCTTGCCGTAGCTTATTATTATTATCATTATTATTTTTTATTTTAATTTTTTATTATTTATTTTAAAATATTTTCTATCATTAAAAAATATAAAATTTTTTTTTGTTGCACTTACTCTTAGAATTATTTAAGGGTCTACCTCATCGCCGCAAACAAAAATATACTCCACACAATATTTAAACTCTTTCTCACATCTCAAAACTTTTCACCACAAAATTAAAAAACTTTATGAAAAAATTTCTTTAGCACAAAACAAAAACTTTTTAGTACAAAATATGAAAATTAAAAATTTCTCTCTAAATAAATTTTTTAAATACTTTTCGGTTACCGACAAAAATTTTGAAAATACTCCTGTTCCTAGCACTAGATCAAAAAACTTAGCAAAAAGAGAATCAAAATGGCAAAACTTAAGACGAATTTCAAAGTATATTTACAAATATAAAAGCTTTTATAGTTTCAATTCAAAAAAATTCGATTGTGATTGTAAATTTGATCTAAAATGGGGATATTGTTCCCATCAATTGGCACTTGGAAATCTTTTTAATGAAAAAGAATTTGTAAGTAAAAGAAAAAAAGTCAGACCAAAGAATTTAGACAAGTGGTGCGTCAAAGAATAAATTTAAATTTTTTTTTGCGTCAAAAAGTCATTGTGGCGAAAAGATTTTTTTAAAATTAATTTTTTTTTTGATTCATAAATTTTAATTTCGAATAAAATATATTTTTTCTCTTTAACACAATTTTTTGTGCTTAAAAGTCATTTGTGGTGAAGAGAAACGTGTCTGTGGGGAAAAGATTTTCGCTTGTGAGGAGGAGATTTTTTAATTAATAAAGGTAAATTAGAAAAAAATTTATTTTTTAAATATTTCTAATTTTAAATTAGTAAAAGGGAATTCAAAAGTAAAGATTAGGTTATCGGATAAAGATTAGTTAGTATGATGTCTTATTTATATAAGCAAAAGTGTGTGCATCTATTTCAGCTCTGACTTTGTCTGAATTGTTGCGTAGTTGACATTTTATAGCTAAGGTAACTGCTTTGGCATTGGGTACAGCAGTGGTAAACGCATCTAAGAATAAAATTTTACGAAATTAGTTTTTTAGGTTTTATGATTGATCATAATCTAAATTTCTCTAAACAAGCTTGTAGTATAACTCTAGCTGTAAATAAGAAATTGTTTAGTATTAAAAGACTCTTTTTTTTGTCAACTTTTGTTAAAGTTCAGTTTTTCAAAACATTTATTCTACCTTATTTTGATTATTGTTCAACTCTTTTGTGTTTTTTTTCTAAAGAGGCAATAATTAAATTGGCTAAAAGTTATTATTTTTCTATTTTTAAATTGTTTAAGTTCATAAGTTCATAATTTTTTGGAAAAATACGGCTTATATGCTTTTCAGCATAGATTTTTAGACAGAATGTTATCATTCTCTTTTAAG
>VANL01001287.1:0-15157 GCA_006352455.1 Brachionus sp. 'Tiscar' | reverse complement strand
CTTTGGCTCAAAAAAAAAAGGCTGGTAGGCCTCCAAAAGCTAAAAAAGCTCTAGTAATGCAGTGATTTTTTGTTTTGGTTTTTTTTTTTAATTAGACTAAAAATAACAATAATTGGCGTTTTTTTAATTTTATTTTTTTATAAAAAAAATGACAAATTTAGGTAAAAATTAACAAAAATATACTAGTTACTTTTATATTAAATAAATTAGTCACAAACTAACAATTTTAGACAAAAATTAACAAATTTACCAGAGCTAGTAACATTATCTTATAATATCATTATCTTCATAATTTACTGTGCCTTGTCTTCATTTTTTTTTAAATTTTTGTGTTTATGTCTACATATACTTTGATTTAATAAATAATAATAATAATTAATCTTAACACTATATTTACTTTTTAACACTAAATATCAATCGTATACTAAATATAATTCTTTCTTTTTCTTATTATAATGTATTTCTAGTTTTTTTATTCTTGTAAAAATTAACTAACTTTTTTAACCCTAAAATTTTTATTGTATATTTCTATCAGTGTTTCATCTCATTACAACCTCTCATGACCGCCTCCGCAAGCTAGTCTTGCTCTAGCTTTTTTATAATAATAAAAATAATAATAATAATAATAATCAATTCGTTCTCGACTCGCTTCTGTTCTTTTATAAATAAATCTACTTAAGAATACAACAATGGATGCTTATTCATCATATGCTAAAAAATTAAAACTTAAAATTAAAATAATTTTTTTAAAGTTGATTCTCACAGAGAAAGCATTATGCCATGCTTCGATAAAATTATCTGTTCTGGGTAAATTTTATTTAATTCTATTATAGACATTCCACAAACTCATTCCGAAAACTCTTGCTTTATAAACAGTCAAGTATATATCACCTCTGCCTCTTCCTGTTTTAGTCACAATATTTTTCCCAACATAATAAGTTTCTACATAGTCATAAAATTCCAAAATTTTAGCATTATCAACTACTTTAGATTTAATAAGCTCAAAACCAGAAACAATATCATCTGTAGGTATAAATGCAAGAGCTTGATGGATTTTAAGGAGTTATATTTAAACCCAGTTCAACAATTTTGAGCCACATCGACTGCTTAAAATGAAAAAAGCATACATATAGATCAAATTCTCCAAAAGTTTTTTGACAAGCATTTACAAATGTAAGTTCAAAATCGCTGGTAATCGATAGCGGCAACTTTAATCTTTAGCTGATCCAAATACAATTTATTTATCTCTTGGTTTTTGCGAGTCATGAGGTCATAAACCATTGTCAATTGGATTCATTTTTATTGATTTAGGAAAAATATTTTTAATTATTATTTAGCTTATTTTTGAAAATGTTTTTAGCTTAATTGATGCTTTTTTGTTTTCATAAATAAAAAGTGAAATAATTGCAATATGGCTATTTTGAATTTAGCTAATTTAATTCAACAATTAAATCTAAGAAAATAGCTAAATATATATTTAGCTCTTTTGATCTAACTTGCTATTTTGACATAGAGCCGAATTTTTGTTCTTTTTTTTTTGTTGAAATTCACAATACATAAAATCTAGTAGATTAAATAAATTATTTTCAAAATTTTACACCAGAGTTGTTTAAAAGTTTCAAAAAAAAGTTCAAGTCCGGACTTGAAAAATTTTTTTAAAAGTCCAAAACTTGCTTTGCTTCAATAATAACCACTTGGGACGACAAAAATGTCATTTAATTGATCTTAATTCTGACTGATAGATTTCCGATGCTCTTTATTTGGCAGAATTTAATTTAAAAAAATTTAAAAGATAAAAGATTTTGACTCGGAATATAAAAAAAAGAGTCCGGAATTGGACTTGATTTGTTAACTTTTTACAACTCTTTTTTTCACAATAAAATATTAAAAACTGTTTTTAATTTGAAAGAGATTTTTACACAAATGGAATTTACTCAACTAACAACAAATGAAAAAAGTAAAATCTACTTTATTCTTTAATTAAATTTTTAAAACAAACAAATATGGAATTTAGAATACATTGAAATTGATAGGATCCATCGTAATGGGCAATTGCCTAGCACTATTGAAGTTTCATGGAATTCTTTTTTGCCTGAAGCAAATTACACTTTAGCATGTTCAAAAGAATCGACTCAAGTTAAAGTGAATTTTACCAAAGAAGTTTGTACTAGCGCGTCTAAAATTATGCTCACTTGTTCTGGTGTTTGCTCATTTGACTCAACAGTTTCTGGTTATTTAATCACAGTTAATCTTTTAGCTACAAATTTTTTCTCTAATTATGAAACTTCTAAAAAAATTGCTTTTGGTAAATTATTTTTTTATTTTTTAAAATTGTAAAATTTTAATCAAGATCCCGATCCGGTCAGAAATTTTTTCACAAATAAAACGACCGCCTACTATGTCATTTTGTCATGGATTCCACCTGATGGCAGATTCATTGGCTTTCATTTAGAAATCACTTATTATGATTCTTCACAAAGTTTCACTCTTGGACCAAATGAAACAAACAAAACTGTTTATTATCTTTTGGCAAATAGCACCTACTATGCCCACATATCTGTCATAAGTGGTTCTAGTTTATCTGAGAACAAAACAATTAACTTCACAACTAAAATTGTTGATACTATTTATCAACTAGATATAGAAGATTTAGATAGATTAAATTATTCACTAATACCAAGTCAATCGCTGATTGAATTGGCTGATGTTACTAGTGAAAAATTTCAAGCTAATAATTATACTCAAACGAAAGAAGCTTTGAATAAAAGTTCTATTATAATCAAAGAAATAACTGCTAAAAGTAATGATCCATTAGTTATGTCAAAAATGTTGCAGTTTTCTGATGTAGCATTCAATCAATCTGATAAATACTATGAAGAAGATAAACAACTGTCGAACCGACTAAGTACAAATTTGGAAAAAGTAGCTGCCAAAGTAGATATTGGTTCAAACAATTTCTATGAGTATAATTATATAAATTTTTATTTAAAAACAAAAAGCATACAAAAAAATTTTACATTATTTGATCTTTCGTTTAGTACAAGTAAAAATTAAGAAATTTTTTTATTTTTTTTTTTAATGTTTAAGTTTAGATTGGACCAAAAATTACACTAATTTGGATGACTTTTATTTAGAGAGTGAAAATTTTAAATACGATGTTTATTTCAATCGAGAATTAATACAAAATCTTTTGTCTAATAATATAAATCCACGATTGTCTTTTATTGCTTACACTACTAATAAATTATTTAAGAATAAAAATGTTTCCCAATTAAATCAACTAAATAATTGTATCAACCAAAATTTCTTAACACTTAATGTTATATCGGCTTCATTGTTTCAAAACTTGACTGGAACAAATGACTTGGTTAATATAATATTTCCAAAGCAAGAAGTAAGTAATTGAATTTGTTTAAAATTCCAAAATTAGCTTTACTCTTACCAAGTCTTTTTTTTTCTATCTGAGACTGCATATGTAAACTCTGTTCCCAATTCTCATTTTAAGAACTTTTGATTTTTAAATTTTTTTGATTCTTTAGCAATGGTTCTGTGTATTTCGAAAACCAATTAAACAAAAATTCTTTCTTAATAAATTAAAATTAACTAAAATAAAAAACATCTAAAAATTATATTTTACTCAGTACCTAAAATATTCTATACAGTAATTAATTATATTTTATGTAGTGCCAAATAAAATTGAAACCAAATACAAAAAAATTAGTACCTTGTATATTTGTTACGGTGTGAAAATAACCGTTTCAACTATTTAAATTAACCTTATCAATTTCAGAACTTGTTTAGATTTTATCGTTATGTTTTTATGAATCATTTATCATATGTCATAAATCTTTATGACCGATTTAATTCACAACTTATTTTAATTTAGATTCTTTATGATTAATGACCTTTTTAAATTACAACTACTGAATATAAATAGAAGTCGTAATTCTTTAAAAAGGGAGCTTTTTAACTTTGTAATTTTCCTTATTATAATAAATATTCTAATAAACGTTTATTCAACACAATCTACTCTTTGTCTTCACTATCTCTCCTCTGAAGTTACTCTAAGGTATTCCGGCAAATTTCCCTAGACTAACATATATGGTAGCAGCGATAAAATCTGATATATAACAGATAGTAAAGATTCAAGAAGATAGTACATCGAAAGGTTAAAATTCTTTCTTAATAAATTAAAATTAACTAAATTAAAAAACATCTAAAAATTATATTTTACTCAGTACCTAAAATATTCTATACAGTAATTAATTATATTTTATGTAGTGCCAAATAAAATTGAAATCAAATACAAAAAAATTAGTACCTTGTATATTTTACTAGTAAAGTGCAAGGTTCATGGTTCCCCTGGGCCTCCAATCATAGTGGTAAATTCAACCTTTTCTGGGTAATCGAGGATGCTCGATAAGAATATCTGCAAAATTTCAAGCGTTTGTGTTGTGTTTTATACTAAAAAAAAAAACATTTTTTTATGTATCTTAATTTTAAAGCGTTATAACTCATGAACCGAATTATCAGATGGTTCGATAAATACATCATTTTGTAGAGAATTAAATTTAGAATAAATTTTTCGAGACACTTTTTTAATATTGAGTTTAGTTTTTCATTAAGATTCAGTTAAATAAAAAGAATTTTTAAATAATGATTTATTTCAAAAGAAAATACTAAAAATCTTCTCTTTTTAATGCTTAAAAGCTCAAAATATGAAAAAAAATGAATCACTAGTCCACACTTTCAAAGTCATTTTTATCAAAAAATTAAAGGGGACGTCCAATTAGCGTGGATAAGAAATTGATACACTGACAATTGTTTCATCAGTACAACCATCTACATAATCTCTACAACTATCAGACTTATAAGAACAACAACCACCATAACAACAAGTATCACAACCAAAAGAAAAACAACAAAGATAAAACATATTTGGTAGTAATAAATTATTTTTTGGTACTTGGTAAAACATAATTAGGTACTGAGTAAAATTTAAGACCTTTTTATTCTATTTCTTAAAATCACTCTCATTAAGATCTCATAAAAAATCTAATAATACATTTCGTATTTTTTTCATTTCGAGAGTATCTCAAGAGCTTCTCGTCGACTTTCTCATTATTTTTCTCGGCAGTGTGACTTAATATAGAAAGACAAAATATAAAAAAAAAATTAAAAGAAATTAATACAAAAAATAAATAGTCAAATTATTTTTTTTTCAATTTTTCAATTGTTCATTTCATCTTTTAATGATAATAATGATTATAAATTTTTTATGTTTTTGAATTGGAAGTTTTGTATAAAATTTCACAATGCCTTGTAAAAATATTTTTAAAGATTCAATTTTTTTTTTTAAATGTTTAAATTTAACAACTTTTTTTAAAAATATTCAAAGTCAACTTTGAAATTTAAAAGTGAAACGATAAAAATATTCAATAAGTTTAACTTTTGACAAAATCTGGACAGTGTATTATTTTACAACATTAGACTTTTATTTATTTTGAAAACAATAATTTTTCAGATAAAAAAAGACAAAAAATAAACCATCAGCAAAATCTGAGATAATTTTTGAAAAACAAAGGTGAGGTTTATTTATTTTATGAGGTTTAAAAAGTTAAAAAGTTAAGCTTAAGCTCGATACAGAAATACAAATAAATAAATAAATAATTCAAGTATTTTTTAAAATATATTTTATTTTATTAAATTTTTATTTTTGAAAAATTTTTGTTCTTTTTGTTTTCAAAATTCACAATACTAATTAAACATTACTAATTAAACCCAAAAAAAAGAGAAAAATACATTTGGTTGCTCTTATTTTTAAAGAAAAAATCTAACACTTTAGCAAATTTCAACTACATTTTAAAAAATTTCGCATTTTTTAAATACAAATTTCAAATAAATTTTTTTTTAAATTAAAATTTTATAATTTAAAGATAGAAGAGCAATGCTCAACAATAAATTACACATTTCAATGCGTGTTCTGGAACTATTCATTAAATGATTGGAGTCCAGAAGGATGTAGCTATAGAAGTTTAGAAAAAAATGGAAAAATTATTCATAAATGCAATTGTAGCCATTTATCTCACTTTGCAATTTTATTTCTTCCACAAGGATTCAAATTTCCATTAATAGTGGAGAAAATTTTAATTTACACATCAAATACAGGCGTTATTTTGTCGTTATTAGGCTTAGCAATCACTATCGGGTTTGAAGTCCTAATGTAATTTTTTTATTCTACTATGTTTTTTTAAAAAAAAATAATCTTTCTTTTCAAAGTAAAATTTTGCCAACAAAATATCATCACAAAATAAAAAATCTAATTTCCTTAAAGGAAAAAGAAAACTCTAAAACTTATCTAATTCTGTTTCGTTTATGGTGTTTTTCATTATTTATTATGAATATAATTTATATTATTTTCATCTTTACCAAACACGAATTTGATTTGTATCCGTTTAGAAAACAATGGGATTCAAAAGTTAAAATATGTGTTATAGTTGGAGCATTGTTTCATTTTTTTTTGCTTTGCTCATTCTTTTTTTCAGTATCAGTTACTTATGTTCAATATGTAATTTCAAAAAATGATTTCAGATTCAGCAACTACTTGTATGTTAAGACAATTATCCCTTCAATAGTTATACCAATCTTAATTGTATCAGCTTTGATAGTTTTTGACGAAAAAAGCTACATAAGATCTGATGGATAGTAAGAATTAAGTTTTAAAAAAAAATTTATTAAAATTAAAAATATAAGTAATATTATTTATTATGTTTCCTTTAAGAGTTTATTGTTGGTGGCGACATTTTAGCATAATGGCTTCCTTTTACTCTGATTCATAGACCCTTTTCGACAATACCATTCCAATCTTTCTCATGTATTCTTAAATTACTTTTCCGGTATCTCATTAACTCGAAACTTTATCAAAAGAAAATTCAGAGACAATTTGACTAATTCTTTCTTCTAATTTAACATAAATCGGTTTTCTTTGATTCACTTAATCAACTTAATATAGTCATTTTCCATTAGATTGCTCGAGTTTGAGGCTCGTAATTAAGCACAAAAGATGAGGGTGCTTTTTGATAGTTGACTGGAGAGTTGTTGTTTGTCCTTGGTCGACCGTTACAAGTACGACTGTAGACATTCCAAAGCTCTCTATCAAATCGAGGATCTTTATGACTCAGTACCTTGGTTCTTTTTTAGCGCCGATATAATTATCCTCGAATCACAATATTCGATTGCGTTGATGATAGCTAACTCATAATCACAAGACACACTGAGTGAACTTAGAGACACCCTTTCACTGATGAATCGAAAAAATTTGTATAAGTAGACTCTTACTTGTTTGAAAACAAAGCATAGACAAGCGGTAAGTTTTTACCATTCTTAATGTTGTGTAAAGTGAACAACTGTTTGAAGATAGCTGGTGCTGCATCAAAAGTCCCATCACACAACCAATAACGGTTTTCACATAAAATTTGTTAGTTCTTGTGGGTCGAGAATATTAACATACGATCTTCATCATTGTACTTTTCGTCGTATACAAGGAATAAATCATTTTTTTCGGTAACTTCAAAATCGTCGTGCAATTCAAAATTAAGGTCTTTGGGTATATCATAAGAATCATACGGATCTACTCGGTTCTTCGAACAAAGCTATCTTGAAGCGCTATAACTTGGTAGTATTGCTGCGATTTCAGCGGGTAAGTTCTTTTGACATTCAAAAATTATTTTACGTGGTTTTGTATCATGTTGACCAGCAGCCATTTGTCTCATATCAGACTAGATAATTTTAACTTTAGTTTGATTCGTTGTAATATGTTCATGACATCTCCCAACTATTATCGGCTTTTGTTTACCAGTGGTCTTTACAGTCCCTGGACAGTTTGGAAATTTTCCATTATTAAATCTCCAGTTGAATGTACCATCCTTGGTTATATACGAAAACTTGTATTCTTGAAAATATTCATCTAAAAAAAATATAACTTTCTTCACGGTTTTTTTTTTACGTGATGAAACAATTAATTTTAAGCTTAGATTTTCTAATTTTTTAGTGAGTGCATCCATTTAAAAAAAATAAAATTAAATCCATTAAGTTTTTGATCTACCTGAAAGTGCTGAAAAATTTTATTTTTTTTAGCAATTTTTTATGATTAGAAAATGTCAAGTTTAATCGCGTTTATTTAAAAAATATTTTTTTTCAATATTTTGGAAAATACTTTTGAAAGTAATTTTGATAAATTGGTGCATTCAAACTTTTTTTAATCTTGAATTAAAAATAAAGAGTAAAAAATAAAAATTTGTACAAAATTAATTTTATGGTTAAAAATATTTGAACTCTATGACGACACTGGATTACGCTTGCTGGATTCACTCTTTTGGCAGCATACCTTATATTTTTATCTAACATATAATTCCGTTCCATTTTCGAAAAAATTTTCAATAATAATTAAAATTTATACAAATAAAAACAAAGAATTGATGTAACATAAAACGCCCAAAAAATACATCCGGTTTTGAGTGTTAAATGGCCAATCATTAATTTTAAAAATAGAAATTAATAATGATTAACTACATTGCCTTTTTTTGAATACATAAGCAAAAATTTTTTGTTGCTGATTTTTCATACTTTTGAGATATTTTTAGAATATTCAACATTATTTTTAAAGGAAACATTTAGCTTATATTTAATTTATTATTTGAACTGAAATGTTTATTTTTTTCAAGCTGCTGGTTGAATGAAAAACATCAAATATATGCATTTTTAGTTCCTTGTTTCTTACTGATTATTATGAACGTGTTCATGTTCATTCTGATTTTAAGAAATCTAATACAAATTATCGTAGCTCGTAGAAAATATACGAACATTAGAAAAGAAAACGATATTAGATCTAGAAAAAAAGAAATTATATTTCTAATATCTTGCTTTATTACAACCCGTAAGCTTAAAATTTTTAAATATAATTATTTAAAAAATTTTTTTTGTGCTTTTAAAATTAAAGAATTTACATGGCTGGTTGGTTTTTTAGTAATTTTTCAAATAACTCAGTGGTTTCATTATTTGTCAGCATTTCTGTTCTGTATATTAAATGCATCACAAGGATTTCATATATTTTTGGTTTTCATTGTTATATCTAAACAAAGAAGATCTAGATTAAATCAAAAAATCCAATTTGGAGTTGAATATTTGAAGATGACCTTGCAAAGACGATAAAAAACTTTAAATGAAAAATAATTTTAAAAATAAAATTATCAAAATTTTTTCAAAACTTTTCATTTATTTATTTTTCAATTTTAAATATCTTATCACTCTTATTTTATTTGACAAGCGTAAAAAACGGTTCAGCATTTATCAATATTAATAAAAATTGTAAAAAATTGAATAAAAACAAATCAATCAAAATATTGAATTAGATGACATTAAATGCCAAAAACATTTAAAAAACTATAAAACATGTATCGCTAGGATCATATCAACTTAAACAATGATATGGATATTTTGCTGAACACTTTAGCTAGCATGTGGGCATAGGAATGAAAAAATTACGATGTGGGAATTAAAATTTATTTCGTTTTTGAGACCAATTTCACTAAATAGTGAAGATTATGACGTAGATGAACTACTTAATGAAGAAAATGATTAAAATTCAGATATTGTGGTTTCATTTTAAATGTGCAAATATAAGCCGCTATCACCAAACTGGAAAAGTGATTATTCCTCAAATATTTTAAAGCTGACTAAATACCAGAAAATATGTTATAAATCCACTTCAAATTCTCATAGCTTTACTTTACTTTTAAAGTTACGGCAAATGCCCTGCAAAGACAAACCGGTGAAGCTGTCAGTGATCCTAGCGATGAAGATACGTATGAAGACTATCTAGATATACTGGTAAATAAGCAAACAAATATACAAATAAATGAATAGAACAGAAATCATTTATGAAAACGAAGAGGAAGAAATAAACCACGTTGAATTAAGAATTCCTGCTGGTTTAGAAACAACACAACCCAAACTTGGTCGTAGTAGCCCAAAAATGTTCAAAGCACTCAATCAAAAAAAAAGCTGCTTCAAACAATAATCATATTGATGTTGAACATGCTCATGAGTCGTGCAATAAAAAAAGCAAAAAATAAGAGCTCAAAAAATAGATAAAACTTTAGTTTTTTTTATTTTCTTGTCTGTCAAATAATTTCTTTATCTAGTAAAAAATATTTTTATAAAGTTTTTTTCTTTTTATCTATTATAATTAATTCTATGCCGTTGCGTAATTACGCCAAAATATTTCCGCATTGCGCATTTTAGGCATAACCCAACATAAAACAAATACTTTCAAAATATATTTTGCACATAATCTGCTTTCAGATCTAATGCATTTTATTTTTAAAATTAATTAATTTTATTTTCTTTATTAAACTTAATTTTTTTTTATGTATTAAAAAAAAAATTTTTGCCGATATTTGAATTTTTTTTGTTTTTGTATTTTTAATAAAAAAAAGCTGCAAAAAAAAAAATTTTTCCTCTTGCTTAAAATATAGGCTTTTTATTTATTAACGCTGCAATAAACCACCATAGTTGTTTAAAAGTCACAATTCTCAAGTCATGTCCAAGTCAAAATCTTTTATCTCTTAAATTAAAAATAAAATAAAAAAATTACTAAATCTAAATATGTAAAAAAAATTTATTATTTTCAATAAAATACTAATCTATTTTATTTGAAAAAAAAAAAAAAAATTTTTTTTTAGACAGAAGTTGTTCTTTTAAAATCACGTCGTTTATGAGTACATAATCGCATATTTGGTCTCAATGGTGAACTTAATTGAGCCAAATTCATTTGATAATCATACGGATTTTGAATTAAAAAGCGTTGGTTCGCGGAATGATTAACAAAATTTATTCGACTTGACGGACGTCCTACGGCTGTGCGCAAAAGCTCACTTGGTACCATCACAGCTTGCTGATAATCAAACTCATAATTTTTTGGCACGTAAAAATAAGCATCGGTGAGCGATTTATTTTTTATTAGCAAAGGCCTATTAAGACGAATTTGATGCGTTCGATTTGTCAAATTACGTGTTGTATCATTGGGCTTAATTTTGTACTCATGTTTAGCCGATTGGATTCGGATTTTATTGCTAGGTGGAGATATGTGCATGTGAGTGCTGAACGTGTTATGAACAGGCGCCGGGGGCAGCAATTCTTTGTCAAGTTTGTAAAATTTGAACTTGAGCTCGTTTTCGTCTAGTTGTCGATTGGACAATGTGTTTAGTTTTGTCTGATATTCGGAAGTGTCCGATGATGATGATTCGGTCAAATGAGAGGTCGAGGAGGAACTACAGTGGTGAGAAGACTCGGTTAGCGAAGACTCTTCGAAATTTTTGGCCGATGTGGACAAATATTTTCTGTTCATGACTTGAATTTTGTCTTTTTTGTAGCTAGGTTTGTGGGTGGTCTGGCTCGGTGGAACAGTGAGCCTCGTTGTCTCATCCGTATCGCTGATTATTTTTATCTCAGGCTTTTGTTCGGTGCGCTTTTCAATGTCCGAAAGTCTAATTACCTGAGGAATTACTGGAAATTTGGAGTTTTCTGAGGGCATTTCGTTTTCGTTGCCTTTAAACTTGTATTTGCGATGGTAGTCAACATACCAGTAAATATTGCAAATGCCATTAAATTCTTGCATTAGAAATGAGCCAACTGCTAGGAAAAAAGAATATCCGTAGTTGTAAACAAAAGGTGACTCGTCATCCTTGGATCTGACAGTGGTTAACTTGTTGTCCACAGCACCATTAACAGCTGCTATGAATACAATTAGAGCAGTCAACGAGGCAAGACCGGCAAATATGAACAGGCAGCCGGAGAGAAAATACAAATAGTGAAGCTTTTGTCTTATATAAGCATATGTGTGAAGAATAACTGATGCCAGCATTAGAACCAGAGATATTGCTACTGGAATTATTGAAACTCCCACTTGTTCTGTAATATTAATTTTAATTTAAAAAAAAATACATTTTTTTTATTAAATTTTTTTAAGATAAAAAAACTTTTAATTTTTTTAACCAGACCGTGTTTTTAAGTCAAACAAGTTTAAGTCAATGTCATTACTTGAATAAAATTTTTTTTAAAGATACATTCAACATCACCAAAAACATTGACACAAACCACAACGAAACCAACAACAAAAAAATCACCAATTTCAATTTTTTTAATATTTAAAAAAAATAAAAATTAATATTGGTGATGTTGTTGTTGTTGATCTCATTTTAATTTAGTGTCGTTGTTGCTTTCAATGGAAAATTAATTAAAATAAAAATAAAATCTTTAAAATCACGTGTTAGATCGGTATTGTGAATATAAAAACAAAAAGAACAGATTAAGAAGAGAACTAACAAAAAATTGTTTATTGAGGTATAATTTTTTTACTAACAGATTTGTTAGTTATTGGAACAAATTGACAAATGAAGTAACAGAATCGAAAACAATAGACTTATTTAAAAGCAAACTAAATAACATTTTGAAAGACAAAAATATTAATCTGGTTAATCCAGACTTCACGCATAAAAGTAATAGTTTTATTGCTATTATTATTATAAAATTTAGCTGTATTTTAATAATACTAAATATTGGTTACTAAAATAAGAAATTTATAAAGAAAATTTAAATACACATTAAAAAAATGTCTCTATTTAAAAGCTATTTAAAAAAAAAAAAACTATTTAATTTTGCATACTTTTTATTTTCTTTTAAAAAAGATATTTTATCTTAAATTTTTCAAAAATGAATTTATCAACAAACAGTTTAGCTTATAGAAACACTGCGTTTGTAAGTTGCTTGAAATTCTCAAAAAAAGATTACCATTGTGATTATTGTTTCAAAAGGTATCTTCATAATTAATCCAAGTTAAAAGTCATAAGCATAAGTCAAGTCAATGACTAAAATTTTTTTCCGATTTTTTTCAAGTCTTGTTAAATGACTTGACTTTTTTTTAAAAAAAATTTTATAAGTTTTTTTAAGATCTAACAGATATTGTGTATTTCTAGAACAAAAATTTTTCATTTTTTGATTAATCAAAATTTACTAAATATAATAAAAAAAAATTCTGCAACTATTTAACTCTGTGTAAAATATTAGATAAAAAATTACTATTATTATTATTATGTTATTATTATAGAAGAAGAAATTATGATTTAAAACTCAATTATTCTTTTGTGATTATTATTCTATTTTACTTTATTATTTTGTATTATAACCGCGCACCACCAGATCCTAACAGATCCGGAAAACACATATTTATTTAAGGTCTGTAACAAAATGATTGTTTTATTTAATTTTTTAAATAAAAAATTGTACTTAATTCCTGATTTTTTTATTAGATGACTTTAAAAAGTCGATCTTATGAAGTTTCAGCTTTATGAAGTGGTTGTGATGTTTCAAACGGTGTTCATAAAACCGAGGTTACACTGTATATTATTTTTTCTGGGATTTAATTTAATAAATGTTTGTTAAAGTTTTTCTTTAAAATTGTACTCAGCCCAGCTTGAGCCCATAACAGTTCTGTCAATTTTGCAATTTATAATTCTCTTTTTTTATTAGAAAATGAACAATGCAGAACAATAGTAAATTTTCATTAATTTGGCCAGAAAGAATTACTATAATAAATCAGGTAATTGATTTAGGGATGTTACAAAAAGACTTAAAATTACCGATGGATTGGTTACCAATGAACCGAAAGAAATAGCAGATATGTAAAACAAACGTTTTCAATTGATCTTCTCGAAAAATCATCCAAAAAGTCAGTTGCCGAGCTTTAATAAGAGAACGAATGTAACATGTTCAAGTAACTTTGACATGATGATCAATTAAGAAACAGTGTTGAACAGATCATAGGTTAGACGAATACAAAACAGTGGGTCCAGATATGGTGAGTGGCTTTGTTCTAAGAAAAATTGCTGTATCTGCAAGCATTCCAATTATGTTGATATTCAAAAAATCATCAATCGACTGGTAATCAGGTTGACAATGAAAGCATGGTAAGAAATTTTCTAAGTGAAAAAAAGCAAAGACTTGTCCTTGGTAGTGCAGAATCGGAATGGCAGGATGTTACTAGTGGTGTTCCACAAGACTCAGTGCTTTTTCCTATCTTATTTGTTATTTTTAAAATCGATTTAAACTTAAGTAAATGTAAGGTTATGCATATTGGAAATAAAAATTATCAGTTTGTCTACACAATTTTAAATGAACACGGAACAGAGTCATTAGATAAAACTAAATTAGAGAAGGATTTGGGTGTGCTTTTTAAAGGCAATCTAAAATCGGGTGCTCATGTTAGCTACTCTTCCGGCAGAGCGAACAGAGTTTTGGGGATGATTCGGAAAAATTTTAAATTTTGGATAGCAATGTATTTAAGTTACTTTATACCAGAGTTGTTTAAATTTCATTCACAAGTCCTAACTTTTTTTTTTGTAAGAAGGAATCTTTTAATGACTTGGACTTTTTTTCGGGGTTTTTAAACAACTCTGCTTTATACATCATTGGTTAGACCTCTTATAGAATATGGAGTTAGTGTTTGGAATCCATATCTGGAAAAAGATAAAAAGGAACTTGAAAAAGTAGGATGTCGTGTTTTGACAACAAAAAATCTGCTTTCTACACCCAAAAAAAGATTATCACAACCAAACCGTAAAAAAAAAAATTTGGGTTGTGATAATCTTTTATTTGGGTGTTTTGCTCTTTTTCAGAAGAACTTTATTTTTTCAATTATTTTAATACTGTTACTGTGAATACTCGTACTAAGACATGTTATAGATTCTTAGACCAAGCCATGTGTAAACACTTAATAGCAGCTTGTATCCAGGATACTTAAAGGAGCTTAAAGGTTTAAAATTAAATGTAAAAAAATTACAAACAGTAAGAAATAGATATAGAACAAAAATTAGACGAGTCGGTTGAAGAGTGCGATGAGAACGATGCTGTAAAACAAGTGAAAAAGCGCGGTAGATCGAGAAAAGTGAATAAAACGACGAGTTAGTTGAGGATGTAATAGATGTGGAGACTGGAGTTGAAGTTGCCAGAGAGAACAAGCGATTTAGATCAAAAAAATTGAAAACAGCATTGGAGAAAGAAAAGCCTAAAAAGAGAGGAAGACCTCCAAAATCTAAAAAAT
>VANL01001286.1:0-15159 GCA_006352455.1 Brachionus sp. 'Tiscar' | reverse complement strand
ATTTTACATATTATTTATGAAAAAAAAAATTATTTTTTTTTCTGAAAATGTTCTTTTAGTGCAGCCAAATATTGTTTAGATTTTCCGAATGATTGAGTTAGCTCAGACAAAAAAAGCTTTTTAAAGTTCTCTATAAAATTCGAATCTATGTCCGGAAATTCATTACAAGATGGAACATTTAAATAAGTATCAAACAACTTTTCAAATAGCTTATCATAGCCCCTAGGAAATGAACCAACAAATCTGTTTCTATCTTTTTCCTTATAAGTCTTCATATATTTTTTAAACACAACACAGTGAATTGAGCATAAAATTCCATAAAAATCGACTTGATAGCTCCAAGGTTTTTTCTCCTTCATTTCAGGTATTAGAAGTGACTTATTGTCTACTTTTGCTTCAAATTCAGTATTCATGCCTAGCAAACTTAAGTCTATACTTCGATTAAAATCAATTAATATCAAACATTTGGTTCTTGTCGGATCAAAATAGTTTACTGAGTCCGGAAGACTGTTAACTATTAAGTTATCGGGCTTAATGTCTGCATGTATTATATTAGCTTTGTGTAAATACTGAATTATGTAGAGCATTTCAAGTGTCAAATAAAGCACGAACCAATACGGAAATGATGGATAGCTTGCATCATTAACTACATGAAAATTAGTTAAATCAAGTAGAGAACCAATTGAATAATAGTTCATTGCTGAAAAACATCCATCTTGATACTTTATAAATTGATCCATACGAATAAATGACTCCATGACATTTACTTTCATTTCTTTTTCGTCTAGCATTTTTTTTAATCTTTCATGTAAATTCTCTGTAATATAAAACTCCCAAGAAGTGGCTTGTTTGTCTACTTTAAGAGCCATCTTTTTTTTTGTATCTTTTCTTTCAATTAGATATATTTTTGCAAATGATCCTTTACCGATTTCTTTAATTATTTTATAATCAATGTTATCTTTTAAAGAAATAAATATTTTTTCTCTTATAGTTGGCGCAGTTGATTTAAGACTGGCAAAATTTGGATTTTTTTTTAGCATTTCTATGGGACCTTTATCTAATAGTTTATTTTTTACGTCAATATTAAAAGGTTCTTTGATTGCTGTCATCAAAGTTTCATTCAAATTCTGTACTGTCGTCGATTCATTGCTTAATATTGATAAACTATGCTCTGTGTTGGTCATAAGTAAATTTGATTTTGTGCTGATTGTGTTACTTTCATTTTCAATAAGAGTTTTTTCTTTTTCTACAATAGGTTCTTCTTTTTCATTAGTTTCATCTTCATCGATCATTCGATCAATTATAACCTTAGACACATTCAAACTAGTACTATTGAACATGCTTTGATTGTAAAATAGTTTATAATAGTCATCATTGAAAGTTTGTTGCAAATTTTGTTGAGTCAATGCTTCAGAGTGGTTGTTGGCAAAAGTTTCATGGTTTTCTTCCATTTCAGTTTGTGAAAAAAGTGGTGCAGTCAAATTTGGCAATGTTAAATTTGGTATAGTTAAATTTTGAGTAGAATTGAATTTAAAATTAGACTCGGTTTTTTGCTTTTTAGCACTATTTTCAGCTTCAAGATAGCTCATATCCCTAAAATCCCATTGTATGCCAGTGCTATTTATTTTTTGTGATCCCAATGAACTAACATTATTTACAACCATATCAAATTTAACTTGTTTCTGAGTTTTTTGTATACAATCTGACCATTTTGTCTGAGTTTCCAAATCTTGAACAATAATTTTTGAGATGCTTTTCTCCTTATCTGAAACATCTAAATGAGCTGTAAGTAATTTTTCTTTTTCCTCATCGTAACGCTTTTCTTCTTCTAGCTTTTGAATCTCTTTGTCAAAAGTAGTGTCTATAATAGTTTCAAGCATTTGTTGATCATCAAATCGATTTAATCTTTTTAGTAAAGGTTTAATGCTTCGAGTGCTAGCTGCTGGTGGTTCAAAATCCATAAACTTAGTTATACTTGTAGTTGGTTCATTCACTGTTGAATTAAATGAGCTGTTAATTGATTTTGGCTCAAAATCTGCAATAATTCCTAGCGGTTTACGATCTTGTTTATCCATTTTTTCATCATAAACAAACATGCTTCCATCTTGATTATTAATTTTCGGATTTTGCTCATGTTTAACATTTTCATCATTCAATAAAGGAATCGATTGATCTTTTTTAGTGATGTTTTCTATTTGATGAGTATCTGATAAAACCGTTGGATCTTTGTATATCGAAATACTAGGCAAAGTATTGGTTTCAGCATCAGTTTTTTCAAAAACAGTATTATCTGTTTGATTGAACATTTTTTCAGCCATCATTCTAGCCTCGATAGTTCTTGCCGTAATGGTCTTTTAAATTCATTTTTTGAATAATTTTCATTTATTAGATTAATTTAAATACTTTATTATTTTCAGTTTGTTCAGCAAATGTAGTCATATTAGAATTTTTTACATTTGCCAAAGTAATTTCAGTTTCACAGTTTGTAACTGAAAAGTTAGAAGGAGCCTGAAGACTAAATTGAGACTGTGGCATAATTGATTTTGTTTTATTAAAGTCTTCATCATCAACATCATCATCATCGCTTAATACCATATCATCACTTTCATTGTTGAAATTAGTTACATTAGTAAAATTAGTGTTATTAAATGTAGTAGTGTTATAAGTAGTTCCTAAAGTCGACTGTCGGCTAGCAGTCTTATTCATGGTAAAATTATGAGTTTTATTTGGATTGGATGGTTGATTAATCACTGATGTACTGGTACCAACTTCATACAAACTTTTAATTTTCTCAAGTTCATTCAATCTAACAAAATACAAAATAAATTTTAATAATTTTCAATATTTATACTTGACAAAAACCTTTTTTCTAGTTCCTCAATTTTTTTTTTATATTTTTGTTCTTCATTTTGTTTTACTTCATACAGAGCTTTATATTTTCTAGCTCTTACTTCCTCAAATTGAAATTCTTCATCACTATTAGGATCTGGTTTCAACATTAAGTAAGAGAAAGCAAATTTGACTTGAATATTTTTTTCCTCCTGGTTAGTTTCACTATTTTGAACGTTTTCTTCACAAACTCTGGTTCTTAAATTTTCTAAATATTCATTGACTAAATTTGTTTGTTCATTGTCCATTAAACTTCCTTTCAAAGCGTTTCTTAGCAAAGTAAATGCTTTTGGTCGATCTAATTCTTCAAGAATTTTGGCATATTCAATATAAAATTGTCCAAGTTTTACACAGTATTTGTGTTTGTTCATCCAAGAAAGCCAATCTAGCTTTCTTACTTCATGTTTGTTTATCTATCAATTTTTTTTTACATTTTTCATTTATTTTTATTTTTTAAAATAATTTTACATAGTTAATGAAGATTTTTAATAGTCTTTGATCGTTTTGATAATTTTTGTTTTTTTTACAGTTGGTTAAAGCTTTGTTGTACAATTCAATTATTTCTTTTTTGCTGATTTGCCTATCAGTGTATAGTTGATCAGACCATTCAATATATTTAAGCCAAACGTCAATATTATCATCTTGACGTCTTTGAATTTCTTTTTCATAGTGACTTCGTATCTTATTAAAATGTGAGTGGTCCTCTTGTTCGCTTTTGGTCTCTGACTGAGTAGCCGGATTAATATTCTCTTGATTTAATATGCTCATTTTTTTATTAATATAAAAAAAAATAATTTTATTTAACTTAAGATTCAATTCTAAATTAAATTAACACCCTTCAACTTGAAATAATAAGTTTCAAGTCAATGAAAACAATGAATATTATCGTATTTTTAGATCAAGTGTTAATATTTCAAAATAAACTTTGCATTAAAAATTAGAAATTGGATAATTCTGAACAAAAAAATGATTTTTTAAAAATATAAGTTTCATGAAATTTAGTAAAATAAAACAAAACATAGTACTAAAAAAGCCTTTATTGTTTTTTTTAAAGGTATTTACATGTTCTGTTATGGTAAAACTCTGCAAATTTAGCATAAATTAAATTTGGAAAAATTTGGCCGTAGTGCATTTTGCAAAGATTTTGCACATTACTAGCGGACCTTTAATTTTTGATACAACTTTGTATGTTCTTTGCACTATCTTACATTTCTAACAACCACATTTTTTTAATAATATTGAATAATAAAAAATTTTTTTTGCCACATTTTATTAAATGGATAATTTTTCAAAAACAGCAATCATAAAATTTCTAATCAAACAAAAATTCAACATTCTTCAGATCATTAAAAATTTTTAGGAAACAAAACTAAGCATTTTTATTACTCTAACTTTGACTCATCAAAAACTGAATTAGTTAATTTTTGAATAAAAATCGTGACATAATCTTAAAAAAAAAATTGACAAAATGAAAATAATTATTTATAAGCTTTACCCAATTTATCTTGAATTTCTTTTGGTTTTTTCCAAACGACTCCAACTCCATAAACAGGTATTCCAAGAGCGATTATTGCCAAACAGCAAAATGACTCAAATGGTATTTGAATCAAAGTCATCAATATGATAAAGATGCAAACTATTAAAAATGCAAGAGGATAAAAAAGATTAACCTAAGAATAAAATTTGAAAAATATCCCTATATTTTCTAATTCTAAGTTACTTTTATCGGTCTTGGTAACTCAGGTCTTGTTTTACGAAGCATAAGAAGGCCTGCTACAGATAAAGCAATAAACAAATATTCTGCAAGAACACCTAGATTAATCAGAACAAATGTATCTTGAAACAATAGACAAACTAAAGTAGCCAAACTCTAGAAAAGAAAAATAAATTTTAAGCATTTATTTAAAAATAATTTACCATAAACATGACTGAAACAATAGGGGTAAAATATTTCACACTTATAAATGCCAACATATTCGGCATGTGATTGTTTCTTGCTGCACCAAATATAATTCTTGATAAATATTTAAAAAAAAAAGGATTTTTTATTTCAATAAAAAAATTACCTTGAAGTTGAAAACAAAATTCCATTTACGAATCCAAATGTGGATAAAGCAACAAATATAGATATAATCCACGAATAGCTTCCAATTAGTTCTTCACTGAAAGTCTTGTAAAATATTAGTTTTGTTTAAAAATAAAAACCAGTAATTAAGTTGTGCTTACCACAGCTACAGCATTGGATTCCAGCATCTTACGAGGTGTTAATAGAGTAAAATAAGCAATATTTGTAAAAGTATAAACTATAATGACAATAATCAATCCGATCCATATTGAACGTGGTAAAGTTCTAAATTAATAAATAAAACAAAATTAATTTTTTTGAGACATTGCTTTAACTTGTTTGGTTCTTTAACTTCTTCAACAACAAAATTCAAATAACTCCATCCAGCATAGCAAAATAAACCAGAGTAAAAAGCAACAGCTATTTTGCCAGGTTCATAATTACTGTCTTCAAACGGCGAAGTAAAGTTCTCAACTCTTCCTTTAAATAAAAAAAGGGTTTGAATCAATATTGACTTTATTGAAAGAATAATTTCTAACTATTTTTTTATTAATTTTTTTAAACTGATTTATAAAAGTTGATTTTCTAAGCCAGCTTTATCAAAACCTACCGACAAATAATTTTTAGTTATATTTTTATTGTTCTCAAATTAAAATTAAAGAAATTAAAATTTAAGTATATACATTTTAATATGAAATTCAATCTACCTTGAAATAAGCAATAAACTCCGAAAGCAACAATTGTTAACAGAGCAATAATTTTTCCAGCTGAAAAGACATTTTGAATTCGATTAACCCACTTAACACTAACACAATTCAACCATGTTAAAATTACTTATAAAAATATTTATGCAAAAAATTGAGAATTTTTGTGTAAAATTTACAAACTGCACAAGCAGCAATTAGAGTTCTACTTGCTAATGGAGCATCACAGCTAGGATAAATTGGTTGTAAAATGTAGTCTGCAAAAGTAAGAGCAGCAACAGCATTTGCAGTCGGAATAATTATAATCAATTGGGACCAAACGAAGAGAAAACCGTAAAGACTTCCAAAAGCGGTCATTATGTATTCATAATCTCCGCCTGCTTTGGGTATCATGCATCCAAGTTCAGCATAAGTTTGCGCCCCAAAAATTGACAAAATCCCACAAACTACCCAAATAATGAGAGACAGACCAACTGATCCTACTTCTTGAGTTACTCCCTTGATTATGTATTGTATATTTTTTTATAAGACAAATATAGAGACTTACTTTAGGACTAACAAAAATCCCACTACCGACAATAACGCCAATGATCAGAGAAACACCCCCAAATAAGCCGATTGTTTTTTTAAGTTCGACTTTTTCTCCTTGGTCTGCGCTGTAACTCATTTTATTTTCAAGTTTCTGCTTGAACTTGAGATCTGATTTTAAAAATCTATAATTCAAAAATCAAATTCATCAATCAATCAATCAAATGCTAAATAGTCTTTTATTTTTAGTCAATCAAAAAAACAAAAAATGTGCATATGCTTAGAAAAAAATCCATAAGAGAACAAAAGTAAGCTCTAAAAAATCTTTAGCATATGAAAGAATCAAATAGTATTCAATTTTTTTATTTTCAATTATTATTAAAATATAAAGAAAAACGATGAGAATTTTAAAAAAGACTCGAATTGTTTTGCATCTCGTACTTTTAGTAATTTTTTTTTTAAAAAAAAACACAAGTAATTTAAATAAAAAATAAATTAAATTTAAATAAAAATTTTACAAATTATAATGTACTAGATTCTTTATTATTATACTTATTAATAAAAATGTACTTGACAAATTTATTAGACTATGTTTTTGTATACTGTATACTAGTAACAAAAATTTTTTTCGAGCAACATTTATACTTACACAGAAAGGATAAATTTTTTTAAATTTTTTTTCAGACAACGAGTCTTCAAAATTTAAAATTTCTATACACATGTTTAATCAAAATCTTTTTTGAAAAAATCAAATAAATAAATGAAAAATCAACTTTGATTATAGTTTATTACATTTTTTAAAGATTAAATTAAATAAAAGTCATATTTTTTTATTCACAGCATTTATCAAAATTTTTTTATAATAACCTAGCAATTCAAAATTTTTTAATTATAGTCGACAATATATTATTGTCTTTTGTTTAAATTTTTTATATAAAATCGAGAGATCTGATCCAGATGTTAAAGATCATGAAAATCGAGTGTACCCAGTTTAAAAAAAGGAGTAATTTTTGCTAAAGTGGTCAATTTTATAATTTAAGAAGGCATTTAAAGAATTTTAAAGTTTTTTTTTATCACATATAGAGTAAAATATATGTCAAGTCGAATCAGTAACTAAACTTTTACAAAAGTAATTTGACTTGGAAATTTTTTAATGAATTTAGAAAAGGATTTTAAAAAATCAGTAAAAAATAATAAAGCCTTAAAGTTCTGGATCATAATAAAGTCTAAATAAAAGTTTTTCTACTTGAAAAATTTAACTGAAACTTTCTCTGATAAAAACAGTGTTGAGTTACCGGGAGTGGCGACCACTAAACCACTTGTGCTAGCCGTTTTGATGGTCGGATATGAATACAACCCTTAAAAAAATTTTAAATATGAAAATTTGATAGAGACGAATTGAGAATTGAGTATTAGAAAAATCATTTATTTTTTCAAGAAAAAAGAATTTTTCCCTAGTGGTCATCAAAACAGACAACATCAGTTTTTGGACGCCAACACTCGGTAGCCAACAATAAATAGAAAGTAAAGAATATTTTTGTTATTTAAAATTTGTAATTTTGTGGCAATTTCATCAAATATTTGATTAAAAATTATTTCAGAGTAAAATTTTTTTTTTTTAAATTTTTTATTTGAATAAAATTGTTGCATTTATTTATGAATATTTGATTCTCATATAATTTTAGAGAAAAATTTTACAATTTTATGGAATTAAAGATATTTTTGGTTTTTAAAATTACAAAAATAAAAAAAGTTTAAAAAAAAAAGATGTTTATTTTACAAAAACACTTTCAAGAGCGTTTAAAATTATAAAATCAAAAAGAAAATTTACAAATTAATATTTTCACTTTTTTTTTGTATTTTGATAATTAATCTTCTGCTAAAATAAAATTTAAAATAAAAAAGAAAATTTAATTTCTTTACAGAAGAAAGAAACCTTAAATGTTGATTTAGTAGAAAACATTTTTTTTCTTTGGTTGTTGAGGAAGAGGAGGAGCCGAATTTTTCACCAAATTAGTACCAATATTAGAATTAATTGAATAATAATGAGTAGATGTAGTAGAAACTGAATTCTGCGGATTAAAATTTGATGAAAGTTGAACATTTTCTATAGACGAGGTGACGCTTTTATTAATAGATGACAAAGTTGGACTTCTGTAGTGACCACTTCCGATCATATCGCTTCCAATGGATCGATTAGGAGTTCGAGACCGAGGCAAAGAATGGCTGCAAAATGCCGAAGTACTTGATGAAATAGTCTTTATGCCAAGACTGGAACTGGATCGAGTTGATCCGTTCAAATTCGATGAGCTTGGTCTGGTTTTAGAAGAACTTTTACCAGACATTTCGCTCATGACTTCATCAGAATCAAACTCTAATTTAATAGGTAGCTCCTCATCAGTTTCGAACAAAGACTGCCTAGACGTATTCGTCTTATAAACATTTAGATTAGTTTTAGGTCTCATGATATCAGCGTTTAGCTGTCGACTGTTAATATTGGTATTCGATCGAGCTAGTGATAAATTTTTTTCACCCTGAGTAGGCACAAAATTAGAGCTACTTCTGGTCAAATTGGAGGCCGAATGTGGTCGTTGTGCTGTTAATTGTCTGGAGAAATTTTTCTGTGTTTTTTTTTGCCTAATATTTTGATATTTTTTAAAAAATGTTCCTTTTTCTTCCATAATCTCACAATCATCGACATAAATACAATCTTTGTCATTTGAGTCATCTGTAACGCTCTCAACCAGATCTGACTCTTCTTCCATTTGGCTTAGAATCAAGCCTGACTGACTGCCAAGCTTATTTTTGATACTCCAAGCTGGAGTTTTGCTCATGTTCTCTTCAAGAAATTTTTTTGTTACGGGCGATTCAAAATTAGCACCAGATACAGGTGATAATGTGTTCATTTGACTCAAATTGCTCCAACTTTGTCTCAATGGCGTATACTTATAGCCAGATGAAAGCACAATAGAGCCAGATTTTTTCACTGACTTAAAATCGCTATCACTTGATTCTAAATCCCGCAAAATAGAAGCTGACTTTGAATACAAATTCGATTCAATGTTTTCAGTTTGACGCTTGAAGTTTGTATCGGATTTTTTGGTTTCCGAAAAGCTCAATATTTTAGCTAAATCAATTTCTAGTTCGTCCATTTTAACCCTGACCATTGTCTCCGATACTCTAAATTCTTTTAACAAATCTCCTATTTTGGGCATAAAAACTGTAACTATTTTTTCTCTCACAAATTCTTTGATACTTTTGTTATGCTCTTCAAATTCATTCATTACATCACTTTTTATCCTAGATAAAGTATTTATGTAATTTTTTTGAAAAGCTTCCAAAAGATCAATGTCCTTATAGTTCATGTCTGTTTGACTGAGCGAATTAGTGCTCATTTCAACACAGTCATATTTTTTTGCATGATGCTTTCTGAGCTTTTCGATGGCAGACGAATGAGATTTCATCATGTCTTGCATTTTTTTGTTTAGTTTGCTCATTTCTGTGCCATGTTCGGCCTTCAATTGCTGTTTAACACAGTTTAACTGATTTCTAAATCTTTCGTCACCATTATTTAATTCTTTTTCCAAATTTCCAATCTTTTTTACCGCTTGTTCATAGTTTTCTTTCAAATTTTCTTTATCTTTTTCGTATGCAAGCTTTAAATTTGTTACTTCGTCCAAATGCGACTCTTTCATGCTTTTCATTTCAGTTTTTAAACTTTCGACTATTTTATCCGAGTCTTGACTATTTTTTTTGTATCTGGACACCATTTCTTGTAAATTTTCTATTTCATTTTTAGACTTTAGCAATGCTTTTTTGTAATTTTCATTCAAAATTTGCTTATTTTTGACAAGTTCATTTTCATATTTTTCCTTCATTTTATTTAAATGCTCCTGGTATCTTTCCTGTAAATGCTCCAACTTGACCCGATATGACTGTTCAACAGACTCGTCTCTAAACTCATTCAATTTGACATTGTTTAACTCTTGTTTTAGCTTAATTTCATATTCTTCCTCCAATTCGGACCTTAATTTATTTAGTTCTATTTCAAAATGAGCATCCGTATTGCTCAAAATGTCCTCAAGCTCGCGTATTCTCTCCAGTAAATTTCCAATATACTCCTCCTGATCGCTCTCGCTATCATATTGCTCTGTTTGAATCTGTTTATGTTCTCCTTTTGGTTTATCTTTCAATTCTTTAATTTTTTTCATGAAATTTTTCTCATTTTCGTCATATTCATCTAATTTTTTTTGATAAAATTCAACAAGACGTTCTTTTTCCCTAACAAATTCGGTAGTCTTTTCATTAAGTGCTTTTTCTACATTATCTTTATTGGTCTGTAAAAATGTATCATAGTCTTCTTGGAAGCGTTTCTCGAGTTGTTCAATGCACTTCTGAAGCTCTTCGTCTTTTTTTGTTGCCAAAGCAATTCTACAAGCCTCTAGTTCTTCATTTTTCTTTTTTAAATCGGCAATGTCAGAATCCAATGAGCTTTTTAGCGTTTTTAAATTCTCTATTTCGTTGACCAGCTTCAATTCAGTATTTTTCGAATTGTTCTCTAAAATAGCAAGCTCGCTCTTCTGTTCACAAATTTTAGCATTCATTTGTTCTATTTGATTCTTTAAATCACCAATCATACATTCTTTTTGTGAATTTGAACTCTCTAATTCACAAATTTGAGCTTCTTTTTTGTTCAATTCACCTAAATCTAAGTCTTTACTATTCAATTTTTGCACAATTTCACTAATTCTTTCATTAAGTTGGACTTTTTCTTTTTCCAATAAATCAATACTTTCAAGAAATTTTGTTTTTTCTAGTTCATGTACATTCCTCAAATCATTCAAAGCCGATTCAGTCTTTTTTTCTTCGGTATCTAATTTTAATTTGAAAATTTCGAGCTCATTTTTCAAAGAATTTATTTCAGAATTAGATTTTTCTTCACTTTCCTTTAAATTACGTTCTAAATAAGACATTTTTTCTTTAAATTCTGACTCACTACGGCTTGCCTTTAGCTCACAATTGGCTTTATCAAGTCTGAGTTGGTCGTTGAACTTTTCTGAAGCGATCAATTTTTCTCTGCATGTTTTCAAATCTGACAAATTTGAGTCAATTTGTTTTCTGTATTCAGCTATTAGACTTGTTCGTTCATTAGACCATTTTTCATTGAGAGCATTTTTTTGCTCATCTAATTTATTAGCCAACATTAAGTCCAATTTTTGTTTTATTTTAGACTCATATTCTTCATCATATTGTTGTTTTAACGTGTCCTGTAGATTGTTTTTGTCATTGCATACTTCCATGTACATTTCGCGGAATTTTTGTACCTCATTGTCCCGGTTAGAAATTTTAAGATTTAAATCATTTATTTGAGCCTCATATTCATTGATAAGTATCAAATATTTTTGTTCATTCAGTGAGCTATTTTGATTAGGATTTTGTTGTTTTAAATTAAGTTCTTGATGAAGTTGGTCAATTATTTTTTCTAATTCATGACAGTGGTTTTGCTTATTGAATAATTCAAGTTCAAGATTAGATCTCAAATGTTGACTTTGTTCCTCCGAATCCAATAATTGATCCAATTTGGCATTTTTGTCCATTAACTCATTTGCCAGATCATTTTTTTCGCGATTTAATTCCTCAATTAAAGCATTAAGTCTTTCTATCTCATTTTTTGAATTATTATCATATGGCGTTTGTTTGATATTGGCTATTTCTGATCTTAATTTTTCGCATTCCAATTGATAGTTCTGAATCTCGGTCCGTTTTTGTTTGATTAAACTCAATGCTCTCTCTAATTCGTTTTGAAGTGACTTCATTGAGCCGGTGCTGACTGATTCATTAGTGCTCAGCATGTGTAGAGTATTTGATAAATTAGATATATGAAAATCGATGCTGTCACTTGTCTGATCTTGATTTGATCCTCCAGTTCTTTCTAAAACTTTTTTTAATTCAGTTTCAAGTTCTTTGCACTTTTCTGTAAGTTGCTCAATTAATTTGTTTTTACTTTCGTCGTTCATTTTTCTTAAATTTTAACTTTAATCAAGATTTTTATATTGATAAATTTTTTAATTATAATGTGTAAATACAAATAAATTACAAATGGCTTTGAATTAAATGTTCACTGTTTGAATTTAATAATTTCGCTCCGAGAAAAATATTTGAATCACAAAGTAAAAAGTTAATGAAAACTTTGTTTTTTTTTTAATTATTAGGTCTGTAAAAGTTCAAGAAAAGAATTCAAAATTTATTTATAAAATTTTATTCTTATAAAAAATCCCTTAAAAGTAAAAATAATATCTAATTTTTATTGGAATTTTCAGATTTTTTACAAAAATAAAATAAAATATTAAATTATCTAAATTTTTTTTCTATATTTTTGATAAAAACTGGTTCGTTGAATGCAAAAGAAAAATATTTTTGACAATCAAAAATTGATAATCATGTTCAAAACTTGTATAATAAATAAAATGTGGTATACAAGTATTTATAATCAAATGATGTTCGTAATAATGCAAAAAATTTTAGAACACCTAGTTTCGTTAATATAACTAATAACATAAAAATATTAATTAATTAATCTAAAATTTTTCTTTTTATCAATACTAATATTTTTTTAAAGAAAATTATTTTTCACGCTTAAAAGTTCTAAATTTAGACGAAAAAAAATTCTAGCTCATTTGATTAATATTATTCGATTTTATAGATTTTAAATTTTTTCATAATATCATTCAAGACAAAGTATGAAAATTTAACTTACTCTTTGCTTAAACCAGCTATAATTACGTCCTGATTGTATTTTGCTTGTAAATCATTGATGTTTTTTGTTAGTTTATTAACAACTTCAGCTGTTTCAATTTGGGCCATTTCGCTATTTCTATTAGCTGTGTCCAATTCCAATCTCAAAATTCTGATGAACTCGTGCTTATCTTCTAATTCTTTGTTGCTTTTGGCCAATGTTTCTTTCATTTGAAATATATCTTTTTCATATTGTTCTCTTAGCTGTTGAATAAAATGTTCGTGCTGTTCTTGCATTCGCTCAAGAGTGTCCATTTTCTGCTGTTCTGTTATTTGTAGATGCAAATTATCAATCTCATGTTCTTGGTCGCTTAATTTTTGCTCCAAAATTCGATTGTTTTGTCTTAATTTTTCCATTTTGTCATGCAAATCAGCACTAGTTTTTTGCGCCTCGTCTGTCTCTGATTTATATTGATTGCACAAATCATGCGCTTGATCTAAACTTACTTGTACACTTTCTTTTTCTTTCTCTACCAAATACAATTTATGCTTCATTGCCCTTATTTCTCTAGACATATCTTCCTGATATGCGGCAAATCTATTTGATACTTCTTCGAGTTTTTTGCCACGGATTTTGTACAAAAATTGAGCCTGACAATACAGTCTATTCAGATGATCAATACTAAAGTACTCTTGTTGTTGTCTTTGCTCCTCGTCGTGCAACTCCTGTAACTGTTCTTCATTCAATTCGTTCAAGTCAATTATAGAAGCCTCTGGAAAATTTGGATGAGCCCCATTTTTTTTAGAAATTTCATCTTCTTTAGGAGTAAATTCAATTTGCATACCGTTTCCAAACGAAGCTACTGGCACTTTATTGGATTTACTTTCAACTGAACTTCGGAATTCGGTATTTTCGTCAATGCCTTCGTGAATTTGATGCATAGTTCCGGGGGCAGCAAATCTTTCCAAAGAATGCATCTTATTGTGAGGAACATAATGCTGCTTTTGAAGATTCAAGTATTGATGCATATCTTGATTTGCATGAGTTACATCATTCGGATCAATTTCAGCCAAAGTATTATCCTGTTTTTCGAATTCTTTATTTGCCTCGATCAATTTTCTTTGTCTGTAGAACATTTTGTCCTCTTGAAGACTAGGTATTGCAGTAGCCTGTAACATTTGCGGATTTGGTGGATTGTGGTTTGCTGGAGTAGAAAAATGATTTATCAAATAGTTTTGGTTAGGTCCTATTCCATTATAAACAGTCATGTCATGCTCATGCTCTTGGTTTTGATGAAACATTTGTTTATGATTTTGTTCCGGCTCTGATTCATCGCAGCTTGAATCGGCAGAAGAGCTGAGCATCGAGTCATCATCCAAAATACCATCCAATCCGCCCTGAGATATCAACTCTTTAATCTAAAGGAAAAAAATTATTCTCTTGGACTAATAAGGCTCATCGTTCACTTTACTTCATTATCCTGTTGCTTGTCATCTTCGTGCTCACTTTCCTCTTCCAAATAAAGTGCATTGGCATCAAAATTGATGCTACCAACTTGGTTCTCCATAATACTCAAAAATTTGAAAAAAAATTAACTTAAATTTCTATAAAAACTCATTCAAATCTATTTAAAAGAAAAAAAAACTATTTAATTTAATAAATTTTTTATCTTGTTTAAGATAAGTGCGGTTTACAATCTTAGCAACGATTTGATTATCTAGTCAAATTAGAGAAAATTTGAGTATAGTAGAGCAACCGAACTTAATTTGAATTAAATTTAAATTATATTTGAACTAGTTTATCGTTGTATAGAAACCGAATATATCGATTTGCTAATGCATGAATAGAATGTTTTTCGATGATTTACCTGGTCGATTTATTTTTAAAAACAAAATTCAAAATTTTCAATGAGTCAATAGTACATGTAAAACAAAAACTGATTTTTGAATGTTGATCATAATGTGTCTTAAAAAGTGGACTTAACTTTTTTTTCTATATAAAAAAAATAAAATCAACCTATGAAATTTGTTTAGATTATTTTTGAAAATATTATCTTCAGAATAAATTATTGAACTCTTAGAAACCATATTAAAAAGAAAAAAAAACACTTTTAAGTTTTTATTTGAAATTATAACCCAGACTTTTAAAATGAAATAAGCTGTAAAAATATCAAAACAGATAATAGTTTTTTTACACTGACTAACAGTCAAAGAAATTGAAATAAAAAAAACTTATTT
>VANL01001285.1:0-15168 GCA_006352455.1 Brachionus sp. 'Tiscar' | reverse complement strand
TAAATTTAGCTCTAAAAACTAAAATCTGAGTCAACCATGACCAAGTTTAGGTTTTGTTTAATAAAGAAAAATTTTTCAAATTAGAATAAAAACCAATGGATCGGCGATCTGGAAAAAATCTCAATTTTAGTAAGATCAATGCCATCGGAATGAAATGAACTGAAAGAGTTACTTTTAATAAAATTAGTACTTAGTATCTAATACTGTCTCAACCAGGACTGAGCTTTAGATCATTTTTATAAGTAAGAGTTTTTTTCGAATTAGAAAAAAGAAAACATAGTACTGGCCTACCGGAACAAACAATAATCAGTTAGCTCTATTCCATCTGAATTTAAGTGAAAAAAGAGAGTCTTTTAGTAAAATTAGAACTAAGATTCTAATACTGTGTCAACCAGGACTGACCTTTAGATTAAGAATAAAAAGAGAAACTAATTCAAATTAGATTAAAAAAAGAACTGGAAAAAACACATCATCAGTTAGTTCGATGCCATTAGAATAAAAAGTCAAAAAAGAGACTTTAAATAAATTTATGAAGAAAGAAGACATAGTACTGGCTAACTGGAATAAACAATAATTAGTTAGCTCTATATCATTGGAATTATAAGTCATAAAAGAGAGACTTATAATAAAATTAGCACTAAGATTAAAAACTTAGTCAACCGAATAAAGCTTTAGATTATTAAAAAAATTAAGATAAAAATTCAAATTAGATAAAAAAAAAGCGATAGTGAAAAGCTGGGAAAAACACGTCAACGTTATTTATTTGTTTTCTCTATCGAGCTGATACTCCTTCAGTTTAAAAAAAAAAAATTAAAGTAATCTGACTCTAATAACCTCAAATCTAGGAACCAAGTGTATTAATCGGCATCAAAGGCAAATAGTATCATAGGCTTATTGAAGCGAACCTTGACCACTCGAGACCCACTGAAATGGAGAAATTTGCACTCTTGTTACATTCGAATGCATATTGAATTCGAAAAATATGAATGAATTCAAAAACAAGCTGGATGAACATTTTAATTTTGAAATATGATATGATTTTTCTATTTCAAAAAGTAATGTTTAAAAATCTAGACTTATTGTACTAGTTCACTAGTTTGGGCTTAATTGTCGAGATGATTTAAAAACGATTATACATTTTTAGAAAAATTAAAACTAGTTGATTGAATTGATGTATTAAAATTAAGGATATAAATTCTTTGTTTTTAAAACAACTCCAATTAAAGATTAATTAACTCAATGATCTCTTTTATTTTAGTAAAAAGTTGAAAATATATAAACAATCTTTTATAATTAAATTTAAATAACAAAATTTAAAGACTGTATTGACTAATATTGACTAATAATTGACATATAAAAAAATTTTTCTTTTTGTTATAATTTGTGTATAATTTTTAAAAAATAATTTTGTAATTTCTAAAAAATTTTTTATTATTATATTTTGCTTTTTTCTTTCTCTTTTTCTTTTTTTTTTTTTTTTTTAAAAAATCAAATTTAATTATTCGCTTAATAAACTTTAAACATTTTATTCTATCATATGATATTTAAGTACTTTTAAAAAATTAATTTTTTTAAAAACCTTATTTTTAATCATTCGTTTTTTAGTATAATTTTATTCAATAATTTTTTTAAATTATTTACAAAAAATTTAAAAAAAAAAAAAAACTAAATTAAATCTACAAGAGGATCAACATCAATGTCTTTGATTTTTAAAATTTGCTTAACTGGAATAGCTTTTAAATGCATGGATTCAATACTTTTTTTGACTTTACAAATCAAGTCCGGATATTTGTTTGTGAGACCAAAAAACAAAAAGTTAATATTTTTAAATTCTTTTGGAACTTCGTTGGTAATATAGACATACACAATTAAAAAGTGAAATTTTCGTTGCATCAAATCAAAAATTACTGGCAAAATTCCTTTTTTATAACCATCTGAAATCAATTTGTCATGTGTGGATACCAAGTCAAAAAAATACTCATTATTAATGTAGTATTCAAAAGAGAATATTTTGTATTTACACAATTCGAAGAACTCATCCCATTTGTACAAACTAGCGGTCAATCGATCATAACACCCATTTAAGTCGTACTTCCAGTCCGGGATCATGGCTAAAAATATCTCATGTTCAAGATTAGAATTTCGCCTTGATCGAGATATCATCTGCATTCTAATATCCGCCTGGTCCGAACTATCAGTCTGAGTATCATCTTCTCGCTGCTCAAACATTTTAATCAAATAAATTTTTTGTTTAAATTAGAAATGTTACTCCAAATTTCTATTTATTTCTATTATTTATGTCCCATTTTTATTTTTAGATATTGCGAAATATTCCAGCAATGTAAATGCTATTCTATTTAAAACTAATTTAATGCATCGTATGCCAAATGATGGTCGATCACATATGCCAAGCCTTTTATTTTTTCATTTGAATGAATCAAGTAACACGAGTTCAACACGCAATTGCTAGACATGTTCTAAAAATTACTAATTAATTTAACATTGAAAAGAGTATTCTCTTTCATTCAAATGTAAAATTGAAATAAACATTTGAGAATTTTTTCAAATTAGCATTTTATCGATAGAGTGATTAAAGAATGATTTAAACATGTCTAAAAATTAACTTAAATGAGTCAAATTTTTGATCTTTTCAATAAAGTTTAAATTGCGAAATTCAATTTTTATTTTAAAATTAGAACAAAAATTTGATTTTATATTAAAATTAATATTTTTCAAATTATCTTAACAATTTAATTTGATTTTAATTTTATTTACAAGAAAATTAAAATTTTTATAAAATTAATTAAAAGATAGTCTTTCATGAACACTTTTGTTTTTCGACTGATTTAACTTAACAATTTTTGATCCTTGTGTTGAGCTTTCAGTATTAAATACACTAGACAAAGGGGCTATTTTTTGTTCAGAATTTTTGCTTTGCACAGCTTCTTTTAAGAGACGAACAGCCGCAGCAGTCGACGAAGACTTTGCCAAAGGTTTTATTCGACTAAAAACACTTTCTTTTTTACTATTCTCTAATAAATTGTCAGATTGCTTTATACTTTTTAAAGAAATTATTTTTTTAATTTCCGGTACTACTTTATCATTGACAGTACTTTCTTCTTTTTTATTTAAATTTATAATTTTAGATCCAGTTTTTTTCATTTTTAATGCATCATTCAGCGATACAGGCTTAGTCGGACTGGCTTTTTTAGTAGTCACTTTAAGAAATCCACGATATTCCAAAGGTTTATCATCATCATCTGTATGTTCATTATTATCGTTTAATTTACGCTTCAATTTTTTTGTCTTCTCTGCATGCTCCATGTCATCAGTAGTCGACGAGACAACAACTTTTCCCAATGACTCTTCATTGAATTTGACAACTGGAGATTTAGTGAAATTCAGTCTGGAAATTAGTTCCTGAGACAAATTGCTCGACTGCTTTTCGGGCTTAGATTCATTGTCACCGAGATAATTTTCTATTATTCGCTTTGCTACGTCTCCTCGTTTTTTAGGGATCTCTCTACCAGTAGTTTCCTTTTTTTCCTCTTCCAATCTGGCTAATATTACTTTAGCATGTTTTAGTATACTCAAACAATCTCCAATTGCAGTAATTCCCATTTCGTTTAGTAGCGGTTTGTCTATATCGGCTAGCATATCGAAGCGAATTCTATTTTCGCAAAACTTATTCGCATAACTGGTCGCATACTGAGCAGGTATTTGAGCATTCAAAAAAAACTGAGACCATGTCGAATAATCTTAAAAATCTTATTTTTATCCTGTTAAAATTGAAATCAAATCTCCATTTTACCTGATGATGATAGCATATTTTATTTATAAAAATATTTTGTTAATTTTTTTTATGTATGAAATTTGTCTCTTAAATTAAAAATTATTTTCAATTATTTAGAATTATTTTTCTAAGCTAATTTAACATTTGACTTAAATAAGTCACAAATTTTATTATTTCTTCCAGATTTGTTTTTGATTAATAAAGAAAAAAAATATCAAGCTCTTAGTGTATTTCTTTAATAAAACATAATTTTGAAATAATTTTTTTTCCAAAACAAAGGTTATTAATAGTGTTGGGTACCGTGTGTGACGTCCTCAAGACCGTCAAAAGTTGATGTTGGCCGTTTTGATGGCCGGGAGGGAAAACTTTTTTTTTCGCTAAAAATAAATGATTTTTCTTATTTTCAATTCTTTTCTTTAACAAATTTTTATATTGAAAATTTTTAAAATTTGTTTGTTTTCACATCCGGCCACCAAAACGGCCAACACCATTTTTTGGCGGTCTAGTGGCCGCCACTCACGGTACCCAACACTAGTTATTAAGTTTTAAATTAAGAGTATAAAATTTGCTTTTATTTTATCTATATATTAAAATTGGTAAAAAAAGTTGTAAGCTTCAATAGTAATAATTCTTGATTTTGCTATCATTTAGGAATTAGAAATTAGGATCATCAAAAATTTTTTACTAAAACTTTCAATAATAATTACTGGTCATATTTTTGGAAATTCTGTTTTTGAATTTCAAGGAAAATACTCGAATATTTTGTCAAATTAAGTTAGGTCAATCTGACTATATGTAATGCTTTAAAAACAAATTCATATTAACTATGAAATTTTACTCACAGATTTTTAAATTTTAGTTTTTGGCATAAAGATAAATTATTTTTATTTAATCAGCTGTTAATTGTTTTTTTAGTATTTAGCATATGCTTTAATCAATACCAACAAACTAAATTAACCTTTGAGAAAAACTACTAAATTTGGTATTTTACAATGAGTAAATTGTTAGTTCATTCAAAAAAAAAATTAATCTTATGAGGTTTTCTGAATTTTAGCTAGAAAAAATATTATTCCAACAAAAAATAGACATAATAAAATTTTATTTTTATTATATCAAGAAAGTATAGTGTTATTTGACTTTTTTTCTAATGCTATTCGGAAAATCTCAATGAACTCTCATAATTTTATTTATTAAATATTTAGCTATTCTACAGATACAAGCACCTGGCCTTCTAAAGATAAATTTCTTCGCAGATTTTTAAATTTATGTAACTATTCAAAAGATTCATTTGTGAACTTTTGAAAAAGTTTAATTTCCAAAAAAATTGAATATGCTTTGATCAGATTTAAAAATAAAATTTGATCTCAGATTTATTGAACATGGCCTTCGAATGCCAGAAGATGAACCACGAAGAATTTATTCACTATATGAATCAAAAGTCAGGGAATCAAATTGAAGAAGATCAAAATTCTCCTTTGACCAAATTTCCAAGTATATTCTACATGATCATATTGACAAAGCTAAGTCTGAGTTAAGGAAATTTTGAGATGAATAAAATTTGATCCTAAAAAGCCTGACTGATGTTGATGGCTAATATGGAATTTTTTAATAAGAATTTTGTATGATTTTTTCAAGTTTTTTAATTAATTAATAAAAATATGAGACATAAAAAGACAAAATAATTTTTATTTTTGGTCCTTTCCCTATTTTTTGCTGGTTTGAAAATTTCAGTTTCATTTATCATTAATGGATTTTTTTGTGAACTATGGTTTACAGTGGAAAATGTATGTGGATTACTTTATGTATATAAATAAAGTATACTTTTAGCCAATTTTTCAATTTCAACTAATTTAATTATTTTAAAACTTTAATAAAATAAATTATCTACTCGAAAACAATAAATTAGAGGAAAAAAATTTGAGTATAATTTCTAATTTAGAAATTATTTTGCTGGTAGAAAGAAAAAATTTCTGAAAAAAAATTAGCCGACTAAAGAAAAACAGGCGATTTTTATTTTTATCTGAATTATAGTTATTGACAAATTGGGATAAGTTAATCTAAATAATAATGGCATATTGAAGTTAACTATCAAAATTTAAGGATCAAGATCAAAAAGTATTGTGTATTATTCTGCATTTATAAATTTGTTGCAGCAACTTGCACGTATAAAAAATTATGTTGATATTAAAATGTTAATTGTAAAATTTTCTTCTGCAATAAATTATTTTCTGACTAGTTTTTTTATATATTAGAAATCATTTTAAATTTTATAATTTTAATTTGATCATAAATTTCAATTTGCCAAAAAGCCCCATAAATTATCAGTTAAATACTTTAAGGTTCAAAATTTTCTTCTTCATAGTTTATTCATTACAATTGCCATTTAACTGGTGAGTGTTTTGAATTTTGAAAAAATTTGAAAATTTTTTTGAATTTTAAAAACAATAAGTTTCAGTCTTTAAATGAAAATATAATATATATAAACTAACTGTTTTCTTTGCTTAATAAATGAATAAATCTGTCAACTTTGACCTAACATGTGTATTCTTTCTTTAAAAATCTTTATTAAGCCAAAGGAACTCTAATACTAATTTATATGTTATATTTAATTTTTGTTTTCTCCTTCGATTTTTTTTGGTATATGAACACTTTTTGAATGCTATTATATTAACTATTTACAAAATTAAATAACCGTAATTCCTTGTTCGACGTTGCAGCAAGAAAAATCGAAACTAGTGTTGGGTACCGTGAGTGGCGGCCACTAGACCGCCAAAAAATGGTGTTGGCTTTTTTGGTGGCCGGATGTGAAAACAAACAAATTTTAAAAATTTTCAATATGAAAATTTGTTAAAGAAAAGAATTGAAAATAAGAAAAATCATTTATTTTTAGCGAAAAAAAAAGTTTTCCCTCGCGGCCATCAAAACGGCCAACATCAACTTTGGACGGTCTAGTGGCCGCCACTCACGGTACCCAACAATAATTGAAGCACAATTTTGGCGCATGCATTTTGCATTTTTCTTTAGATCCAATTTCTAACGCTGGATAAAATATTTTATTAAAAAAATTGGATCTTATTTTTCACAACAAACACAAGACTTAATGCTGGATTAAAACTAAAAACTTTTTTGTTAAACCCAGGGTTTAAAACATGTATTCAAAATCTTGAAGGTGAAATTAAAGATGGTGTTTAGGCATTCACCCCAAAGTTGTGTTTCAATTTATAAAGCTGCAATATCGAATAAAGGAATGCGATAATAAAAAACCTTTAAGTTTTTATTATATGTATTTTATTTTATTTAATAACAACCTATCATCAAAAATAAATGTACTAATCTTAATATATATAATTGCATAATATATCAAGGAATTGATAAGAACTTGATTGATTGAGGCAAGTAAATTTAATCCAAAATCCAAACAATTAAAAAACAAACATCTAATTGCAAATCTTGACTCAAATTCATTACAACCTATCTTTGTTTTATTAATATTTAAATTAAAAATGAATACTTAAGAGTGATTAGCACAATGAATTTAAAAAAATAAAATGAAAAAAAAAAGAAATTCTCTATCAATCTCTAGTCTTTTGAATAAAGCTTATTTACAAAACTTATTTGATAAATTGATCTAAATCCCTAGGATTTCTATTTATATTTTGATTTTCTCAAATAAAAGAGTCCTATCATTCAAATATTTACTTTTTTTTACATTAAACATCCACCTTTGTTAGTTTTTGTTAGCTTAAAATTCATGAAATCAAAAATAGATTAGAATTTAAGTTATTTTTTCCCACGCGCAGAATTTAAAGCTAGTGTATTCAAAAATATGAAAATAGAAGCTAGACTAAAATGAGTGATTTTTACAGCGAAAATTCAGGCAGACTAATTTATAAAATAAACAAAATAAAAGCTCTTATAAACGAGCTCGAGGAGCCCAAAACTCCAGAGTCAAAATGCAATGAGGAAAAAATGATTCAAGTAAATTACAAGTCATATTTATATTTGCCTATCATGTTCGTCTTAGTCGGACTAACCATTCTTCCCATACAGTTTCATCTTCGAAATTTCGACCTTCAAATTCTCAAAATGAACGATTCATGCTCCGATTCGACTGCCTTTATATTTGACAGCCTTAATGACAATCAAACAATGCTATTTAACACGTTGTTTCCGTATGGTTTACCAAATTCAATTAAGCTAGAAAAGCTTCTCAAGGATATTCACATATTGGACCAATTGAACAAGAAGCAAACTCTCAATAACATAACCATAAAATATTTGAGTGAGTCTGAATGCATGGCAAAAAATTATACCAAGTACTTGAACATGATTACAATTAATAAAGCAAGTTTTCTTGAATCAATTAAAAAGCAATTGTATTTTCAAATACCATATTCGAATATAATTCTGATATGCGATGATGAATTGTATAGAAACTCGTTGATAAATTCAGCACGAAGCATTCGCTCCGAGCTAGAATACCAGGCAATAGACGAAATTTTGCTAGATGAGGATTTTCAAACCAATGTGCTCATTAAGTGGAATATAACTTGTGAAAATTTGCATTCATCAACTGTTACTATTGCATACGCTCAAATGAGCTTTTTGAGCGGAAAAATAATTGGCGCTATTTTTTGGTCGATTTTGGCCGATTACATCGGACGTAAGAATATATATCTAATTACTTTGTATGCGTCCGGTATCATTGGTTCTCTAATTTCAATGGTTCATGCATACAGAATTTTTCTAGCCATACGCTTTATTATAGCAGCTTTAGTTCAGGTAAATAAAAAATTAAAAAAAAAAATTTTGAATTTTTTATCGAAAAAATTATTTTCTAAGGGCTGCTATATTGTGTCGTACGTTTTATTATTTGAAACAATCATCAGTCCAAACAGTCGAAATTTTTACTGCATTGCATTCATTTCTCTTGAGCCATTTATGAACATTTTTGTATCATTAATGACCAAGTACATATCTGACTGGAGGTATCTGCAATTGACAGGAAGTTTGTTCGCTTCAGTGGCTTTCGTCTATCCATGGTAAAAAAAAAAATTTAAATTATTTTTCATGATTTGAAAATTAGCTATTAAATGATGATAATTACTGATTTATCTTATTTTCTAAAAGAAAATTTTTCAATGTGATATTTTGTTCAAATTTACTTTAAAAAAAACTGAAAAATTTTCAGAAGATAATATCTAAATTTAAAAAGTAATTTAAGAAAAAAATGTAACCATTAATCAGCTATAAATTCAGTTAAATTGTAGAAAAGTATTTTGAATCTAAATAGGATATTTTAAAGAAGAAATATTACCTGTACTGTTAATTTACTTAGAATCTCGAATTAAAAAATGGATAATTACTTAATTTACGTAAAAAAATTTTTTTTATTGAACAAAATTATTAATTTTATGTTTATTTTATTTAGTCAAGTTTAAGTGAAAAAAAAAACCGAATAAAATAAAATCAAAACAAAAATTACTTAATTTATAGCCTAAATTACTTAGTTTTTACCTAATTTAATTGTTTTACTAAACAAGACTTAGACTTATCCTTTCTACCGGATTTGGCTTTTGGTTCAATAGAAACTTATATATATTGGGTTGGTATTACTATTTTATCCAAATTTACTGCAAGACTAATCAAATGATAGCAATGGTAATTTTAAAAAAAAAAAAAGAACAGCTACAGTTACTGTTTGCCGAATCTTCTGTATCATACTTTATAATTTTAAAAGCCTGCGTATAATAGACTAATCGGTCAAAGTCTTTAATAAGTTAAACATAATTTAAATAATTCAGGCGGTAAATTAAGTAATTTGTACAACAAATTAAGAAAAAATTCAAGAAAAAAAAATAAGTGTTTCATTCTAAATATTATGTCACTTATATTAATAATAATAAAAAAAATTAACTTGCATAACCAAGACGACTTTTTTTTATACATAAATAAAATAATTTGTGCAATGTTTTAAGTATTTTAACAGTATAGGTAATGATCGTCCATATTTTAAAGCTTTTTTGCTTTTTTAAATGTGAATGTTGATTTTGCTGTTTCTTTTAGGTAAATATCAACAAAAATAATTTTTTATACATTTATTTTGAAGTTAATGTTAGTGGAAAATAGTGAACTAATTTTTGCATTAAATTTGTCTAGTATTTAACATCACGAGAAAAAAAAAAGCTTGATTGTTTTAGCGTGTTAAAACAGAAAGAAGCTGACTATAAATGCCAAAAAAAAACTGACACATTTAAAAAATGAGGAAATAATAGAAAACACAGAATATTATTTTTTAAGACTTTTTTAAAAAAATTTTAATAAAATTATTTTTAATTTTAATTTAAATAATTTACTCATTTTTTAAATTCTTTCCGTTTTAACACGTTATAACAATGGCAAATTGAAGTTTGAAGTTAAAAAGTAATGATCAAATTAATTCGATCATGCTCAAAATTTTTCATTAAAAAAGGATTTTAAGCTAATTTACAGTTTAAATTTTTTTGCAGAAACACATTTTCAAAGTTAACATTCAATTTTAAACTTAGTATTTTATAACTGCACATTTATGCAAAAAATTTCTGCATGCAGAATTATGCACAACAATAAGATATGGTTTAACATAGTTTGCTTCACATGATAATATATTTCTGAATTAAATTTTATCATTTCAAGCACTCTTAAAAATTTTTTAAAAGATAAATTTTGAGCATGAGCATAAAAAATTTGATCAAAAACTTCAATTTGCCAAAACAATCAAGTTTTTTTCTCTCAGAATGTAATTTAAAATTTGATTCTTTTATGTTAAACAATTCAAAACAAGACAACTCAAATGTATTGTCAGTAAAGTCTTTTTTAATAATTTTTATATTATTACTTTTTATTATCTTTAGTGTCTAAATATTAGATTTATTTTACTTTTTTATACGATTAAAAGTTTTTTTTTTTTTAATTTCATTTTTTGGGATATTATCAATAAAGGAATTGAGGACAAAATTGTATCTAATCAAATGGTTGTCTCACAATAAAAAACTCTGATAAAGTACATCAATAATAGAAATATTTGGAAGACAAGATAGATTTGTTAATTGGACTTTATTTATTAACTTAGTTATTTTTTTAAAATTAACAATTTATTTAATTATTTATTAGTCAATACTTACCAAGTTTATCACTAGAAAGTCCGAGGGTTTTTTTAGACCTCTTTTTGAAAAATTTAAACTCGAATATTATCTCAAAGATATTAAGTTTAAAAAAATTACTCAAAGAAACTAAAAATGAAATTGTAAAAATTTTTAAAAAAATTTTAATTTTTGAATAAATTCTTTAATCATTCTTGAAATTTTAATTTGAAGTTTTTGCAATAAATCAGCCGAGCTTTGTAGTGTTTTAGTTGTACGTTTTAGAATTGGATAAAATATTAATAGGAGATAATTGCATGAAAATAAAAGTTTTAATTTTTATTCATATTTGGCACATGAAAAAAATGATTTTAGTTACACAAAGCATATTATTAGTTATATTAATTGATTCTGATTTTATCAAAAAGCAAAATGTTTTTGTTCAGTTTGTGGATTAAAAATTCTAAAAAATAAAGTATTACAAATTTTTGCCATGTTCAAAAAAAAATAAAAATATAAAAATAATAATAAAAATCACTAATCAAAAATAAATAAATGAATATTTAATTTTTTAAAATAATTTTTTAAGGATGATCAAAGAATCGTTCAAATGGCTTTTAATAAGAGGAAATTTAAAAAAAGCCCAATCAATTTGTTACAAAATCCTTCGAACATCAAACGGAACAAATTTTAATTTAGCTCATGTTAAATCGTTAGACAAATTATCAAATGATAAATTAGACATTGAATCATTCCAGCCGACATTACGGCGAATAATAAGCTTTTTTGTTCTATTATGGTCATTTACATCTCTGCTATCGTTTTTTAATAATGAAGAAAATTTTAATTTTACCGATGACAATCTATCCTCTGAAATTACTGTAAATTTTATAATCGGAATTTTCAATTTAATATTGTCACTTATAGTCTTAAAGTAAAAACTAAAACATACTTTTTAATTAAATTATTTATTTTTTTTAATTTAAAGCTTTGGCAAACGAATACCTTTGAGTATGACCGTATTTTTGGGAAGTTTGTTTTATTTGTGCTCATCCTTTGTTGGTTCACAAAATTCAATTAGTCTAATAATAAGATTAATTTTGAACATTTTTGCCAAAATAATGCTCTCATCCTCAATCAATATTTTAATTTTGTTTGTTTGTGAACTTTTTCCCTGTGAAATTCGTTGTTCATCACTTAGCTTTTTCCTTTCGATAAAACATTTGAGTGATATGCTATCAATTTATGTATTCAAAATAAGCTCTCTTCCATCGCCCTCAGTAAAAATATGTCTTGGAATAGCTTGTGCAATCATGTGCATTTTGCCCTTCTTCTTACCAGAACAAACAAGTTTCAGCTTCAATCTGAGCTACTATGAGCCGAGCAAAGATGGAAAATCATTTGCGCACACTTTTGGTACCAGTACGCCCAAATCGAATCAGTTTATTTTAAACATTAGCGAAATGAAATCTAATGACATCATTGTAGAACAAAGCAATAATTACCTTTCTTATGATGAATGCTCTACAAACGAAGATGTTGACTTGGAAGAAAGCATTTTTGCCAAGGACATAATAGAAAAAATGAATTCGGAAAATATATCCAAATCAGGAAAATTAAATCCATTATATGAAGAAGATTCTTTATATGCAAGAAATAGATCATCAGAGTGCTTGTATGATATAGAACGGAATCAGACTTCTTTCGAAAGTTTAAATAAACAATTGGTTCAAAAGATTTTTTTAATGAAACAGGGCTCTACAAAATTTTAATTTTATTTTTTAGTCATGTGTAAAAAAAATTTGTAATAAAATTATTTCAAAATTTCTTATTTAAATTAATTTTTTTAAATTGGCTTAGAATTAGAAGTGAACTTAATTTACATATCATCTAAAAATAAGAAAATATAAATGCAGATAATTAATTTGAAAATATCAATGTCTCAAGCGTTCTAGAACCCACACTTTTTAACATCTTTTTTAATGGTGATACTTGCGCTGCAGCAAAATTTTATGAGATGCCTTTGTTCGCTGATGATCTTTCGACCAAGTAAATTTCAGGCAATATCTCTATGATTCAACTCAAATTTTGATGACGAATTCGTAAAATTCAATATTTTAAAACCAAAAGACAATATTCAAAAATAGCGTTGATCGTTTTAATGGCCGGATGTGAAAACGGTTATTTCCCACACAGTCTGCTTATAAAATTTTAAGAAGGATGCTTAAGTGGGAACGACGAAATTACTGATCGTTTAATAAACAAAAATTTTAAAACTTAAAAAAGTTTGGATTAAAAAAAATTGAATTTAAAAAAAAGCTCTCTCAAAAATGATTTGAGAAATTTAAGTTACAATTTAAGGAATAGTGCAAACCTGATTTGAACGATGGCAAAAACGAACAGTGGAGAAAAAACATTTGGATTTTTTTTCTCAAGATTGGTTAATAGCTTTGTGATCAAACGATCAATGCTAAAATTTGCAACATTCAGGCTATCAATTTATAATAATATTAATTATTAAAAATGTCTTATTTTATCAATAAAATAAGACATTTTTTACAAATCGGCATCATTATCATTAGATTTAAAATAATCCTTTACTGTGGGTAAATTTACTAGTATTTATTTGTTTTTTGAACCGAGCTAATACTTCTTTTGATTTATCATATATTTAAATATTTGATGGTAAAGTTCGCGCGATGCAAAACTTCTACACTATCTCCAGATATGGATTTCGACCTCATTTTTGGATTCTACGTAAATGAAAACCTAGGCTTAGCCAAAATTTTTAGGGGGGTCTGAATCTTTACAGCCTAATATAAAGTATATCTTATTTAAGCTTTTTTATCTCAGAATTTTATCAAACAAATCTTCTCGATCGACACATTTTCTGATAGAGAATTTCAACTGAATTAAATGCTCTATATTCTGAGCTGGTTATCTTGAAAAAGAAAACAAAATTGAAAATTTTTTCGGAAAAAAATCGGAAAAATTTTGACATTTTTTAATTTTTTCGGGATCTCCTTTTTTGCAAACCCCTTAACCTATATATTTTGAAACTAGACAAAATTCTGAACAAAATGATGGTTTTACTTTTTTTATTTATTTAGTTTAAAAATTTTTATAATCGCTCAAAAAGAGACTATTTTTTGAAAAAAAAAAAATTTTTGAAAATTTTTAATTAACGTAATCATCCGAATTGAGTGACATGTCTTTAAAATAGAGTACTCTATTTTAGTGACACGCTGTTATAACATGTAAAAGATTCTATAATGACATGTCACTAAAAAAATTAATGACATGTCAGTAAATTCGGATAATTACGTTATTACTCAATAAAAATACATTCAATTAATTATAGCATTGAATTTGTTATTTTTAAATGTAGTTGATGAGTTGCCTTAGTTTTATTTGAAAAATATGCCTTTAGGACATATTGATTCAATGGCTAAATAAAAAATTGGAGAAAAATCTTGTGAATATTTTTGCTCAAGATTAGTAAATTCGTTCGTGATCAAGAGATCCAAAACTATTGACTATTTATTTTTTTGTTTCAATTGCTAAGGTGAACCACACTTTTGTCATTGAGCTTAGATCGGACATTACTGATTACACAGGCAGGGGTTTTGAGTATCCAGAGGAAAATATCCAATAAGCTGCTACTGAAATCTATGATGGATTTTTAGAGTATATAAAAACATTTCTCGGCTCAGCTATTCAAAACAGAATTGTCAATGAGTTCAGAAATAGGTTTAATTGGATCGAAAAAATTCAGGATTATGAATAAATTTAATTTTTTATTTTTTAAATAAAAAAATCTTCCTCTTTAGTCCTCATTTAATTATAGATGAGTATTAACTACAGGCAGCGCATGCTAACCACTTACTACTTGTTATAACTTCGGATTTTATTTAAATAAACTTTTAATTAAATTAAATTGTTTTTTTTTTGTTTTTTGGCTGAGAAGTGACTAAATTAGGACATGGTGAATTGGTCTAGTACCGAGTCCGTATTAAAAGTGAAAACTCATCTAAATTTATTTTGTATTTTTAACAAAGGAATTAAAGAAAAATTTTTATTTAAAAGTTTAAAAAAGAATTCGCAATATTTTTTTTTTCAATTCTAAAAATAAAAATAAAATAAAAAGGATCTGTACTTGGCCCTCTTCTTTTCGTTATTTTTATTAACGACATACCAAACGCCTCATCAAGTTTAATCAAACTATTTGCAGATGATACCAAACTGATAAAGATC
>VANL01001284.1:0-15186 GCA_006352455.1 Brachionus sp. 'Tiscar' | reverse complement strand
GAAAAAGTGGTCAATCAAACCCAAGATGATGACGAGGAAGAGGATGAAGAAGATGTTAGTGAAGTTGCCAAAGAAGTCGATCCGAGTGAAATTCAAGAGAATAAATCAAGAAAGCGAAAGCTTGACCAGACTGAAGACGACTCTCAAACAAATTAGACAGTTAAATTTCATACGATTGTATGATATGATGAAATTTAATTGTAAAATTTCCCTTTTTTGTTTAAAAATATTTTTGGAAAAAGTTAATATTAATTTTACATATTTTTCTCAATTTAATTTTGTAAAATTTGAAATAAAATAAAATTGTCTAGTTTTTATTCAATTAAATGTTTTTCTGACTAAGCTTTTATAGTTCTATCAAGAATCGTGAAAACAATCTTGAAAAAAAACTAAAAATCAAAAAAGATTTTTACACTTTGAAACTTTTTTAAACAAGTCGATTAAATTATAAAAAAATTAAACTTAATTGAACTTAACTGAATGTTAATTTAGTTTTGTCACTTGGTCAATAGATTATGAATTCTAATTGATAATCAAATAAAATAAAATTAAACTTAATTGAACTTAACTGAATGTTAATTTAGTTTTGTCACTTGGTCAATAGATTATGAATTCTAATTGATAATCAAATAAAATAAAAAAGTAATTTATATATTTTAATATTAATTGAAAAAAAAAGAGCATAAAATATGCATCGTTTGAACTGCAATGTCCAAAAGTACGGCTGGGGCCGGCGAGGCCATCAATCAAAAGTTGCTGTTTTCAAAAAATCCCAAGACCCGTCATTTGAACCGAACAATTCTGAAACCTATGCCGAACTTTGGATGGGCACTCATCCGAATTGTCCATCTAATATTCAATCGTCAACCGATCAAACCCAATTACTATTTGACTACATAAAATCCAATCCGGAAAAAATCTTAGGCGAACGAATAGTCAAACACTTTTATACCAATAGTAGTGTGTTTAGACCAGGCGATCTGCCTTTTTTATTCAAAGTTCTAAGCATAAATCAGGCTTTGAGCATTCAAGCTCATCCGAACAAAAGTTTAGCTGCTCAGCTTAACAAATCAGATCCGAAAAACTATCCAGACTCTAATCACAAACCAGAAATGCTAATAGCAATTAGTGACAAATTTGAGGCTCTTTGTGGCTTTAGACCAGTCGAACAAATTCTAGACCATTTTGAAAAGTACCAGGAATTAGTTAATTTATGTTCAAGAGAAAACTATGATTCATTAAAAAAATTCAAAACCCAAGAACAACTAAAATCTTGTTTTTCCTGTCTAATGAATCAAAATGAATCAATGATTGCCGATCAATTGACATCTTTAAAATCAAAAATTGACCATAAAAATCCATCAAATTTGGAATCACTTTTTTTGACTCTTAATAGTCAATATAAAAATGATGTTGGCTGTTTTTCAATATTTTTGCTTAATTTTATTAATCTAAATAAAGGCGAAGCCATATTTTTATCGGCTAATGTGCCGCATGCATATTTGTTTGGAGACGGTGTAGAGTGTATGGCATGCAGTGACAATGTTGTTAGAGCTGGCTTAACACCAAAGTTCAAAGATGTAAAGGTGTTGTGCGACATGTTGGATTACACAATGCGAACAAGTGAAGAAAATAAGCTAAAAGGGAACGTATTGAATGATTATTTGACAAATTACAGGCCAAGTGTAGACGAATTTTCTGTACAAGATATTAATGTAAAATCGGTGCATTTGACAAATGGTAGACTGGTGATTCCAGCTTTGGAGTCCGGTTCAATTTTGATAGTTACCGAGTGTACAGATGGACTTTTTTTTGAATGTGATGAAAAAAGATTAAATATTAAAATGGGACATGTCTATTTCATTGATTGTGGCAAAACTTTGTATCTAATAGACGAAATTGGCAATTGTGAAGGCTCTTTGAGAGCATTTAGAGCATTTTGTGACATTAAATAAAGGTTAGTGCACATAATTTAATCAGACTAATTTTTTTAAATTATGAAATTGAATCATTTTTTATTTATTTAACTCAATTATATTGAATTTTCAAAATTTTACCATTTAAGGATAACTTATTAATTATAAGAATAAATAAAAATTTTTATGTTTAAATTTTTCATTATTTTTTGTTAAAGCAATAATTGTTGATATTATTTTATCAATGCTGAGAAACACAATAGCAGTTATTCTCAAAGTACACTATAGAGAACACAATAGTAAACACAATAGAGAAGTTCTCAAAGTTCAAATTATAAATTGACTCAAATAAGGCATTGTGAAATTTCAATTACTAAACTTTCAATTAACAAAAAAATTTTATAACTTTTGCTCTAATGGTCAAACTTTTGTTCTGCAGATGAAACAAAGTGAAACAACTATTGTTTACCCAATTGCGATTTATTTATAATTTTATTTTACAGTGTGCAATTTTGAAGACCTCTGAAATGATTGAAACAACAGTTTTTTCACTTTGTTTCACCAACATAAATTTGACCATTAGAGCAAAAGTGATAGTTGTCATTTTTCATTTAAAAATGTTCTAAAAATTATTTTTGATAGTAATCAAAGACACTTAAATAGTGGTCTGGCTTACTTAATTCAATATTTCTCATCAGGTAAAGCTTGTCACAGAAGTAAAACTTTTACACATATTTTATATTACTTTCGAAAAAAATTTCTTTTTGTTGAAAAAATAAAAATTTTATTTTGTCCAAGAAAAAATAAACTTTAAAGGTTAGAATTATTTTTTTTTTGCTAAGAAAAAATAACATGAATATATTTTAAGAACATAAATTCTTACTTTTTTGATTAATTAAAATTTACTAAAATAAAATATATTTTTGCAGTATTCTTTTTCATCTTTTTTAAAATAAGAATTTATGTTATTTTACCGAAAAAATAGTATAGTTGAAAAAAAAAAAGTTTGGAAAACTAGCTGCGAATTCATGTTTCATGAACATTTTGTTTTGTAGTTCTAAATTCTGGCAAGTTGAAGTTTCCAATCAAAATATTTATGCTCATGCTCAAAATTTATCTTTTGAAAATTTTTTAAGAGTGTTCGAAATGATAAAACTTAATGCAGAGACATATTTTCATGTGTAGCAAACTATGTTAAACCATGTCTGAGTGTTGTGCATAATTCTGCATGCAGAAAATATTTGCAGAAATTTGCAGTTATAAAATTCTAAGTTTAACATTGAATGTTAACTTTGAAAATGTGTTTCTGCAAAAAAAATATTAAAATAAATTGAAAACATTTTTTAAATGAAAAACATTGAGCATGATCATTTTAATTTGATCATAAACTTCAATTTGCCTAAATTCTAAATATTTTTGCAGGAAAAAAATTTTATGGTTTTTTGTTTCATTTACATTCAAATGACAGAATTTTCTATTTTAACTTTTTTAATTTAATTCAAATTTTACTAATTTTGCTGTAAGTCACGATTTTGCTGACTTAAAAAAAAATTCCATTAATTCTTACGACCATTTTGACCATCTGTAAATTAAATTATTTTAATAGAAAAAAAAGCTTTAAATTTTTTTTAACTAAACAAAAAAATATACAAAATTAATTTTGAAATTGAATTATACTTATAAATAAATTTAAAAAATAATGATTTTTACCTTTTATGCTATTTGAATAGAAATAAAAATTTTAGTTTAATATTATTTGTCATTTAAAAAAAAGGTTTTGTGAAATTTAGATTGATTTAATAGAACAGAATAAAAAGTAAAAAGTATTAATAACTTTATTTCTGGACGCTAAAAATTGGTTCTGTTAATGCAACTTAGTACAACATTCAAAGTTGCATAATTAACAACATTATATTAAAGATTAGCAGAATAAAATTGTTACCCAAGACTTAATGTGATAAAATATATTTCAAATAAGAAATGGGGCTTAAAACCACTTACACTAAGTAATCTTTACAAATCTCTAATAGGTTCAATATTGGATTATTCTTTTCCTTGTTTAAATTCACTTTCTGAAACTAATATCAAAAAAATTCAAGTAATTCAAAATTCAGCAGTCAGGTCTATCCTAAAACTAAAATTTGATACTCCCTCCAACATACTGCATCGTGAAGCTTTTAATAAACTTAAACTACTAACAGTCTCGAACCGACTTTTTGAATTAAGTGAGAGATATGTTGGGTCCAGGACTGAGTCATTCTGTCCCATTAGTTGTAAAATTTGTAGAAGAATATAAAGAAGGTTTCGATTCAAGATTCATTAAATATCCTACTCCATTGTGTAGTTGCTACCTTACTATTTCCTCTTTTTTTCCTGATCACTCAGATACTTAAATTAAAAAAAAAAAAACAACAACAAAAAATGAATAATAATTACCATAATTGAAAAATATCTATATTAAACTGTATATTAGACTTTCTCAAGTGCTGTATCTTTTTTCTGTCTTTCTTTTTCAACATACAGTTTTTAACTTTTACTTTTTTATTTTATTTTATTTTATATTTTTATTCTGAAGTAGCATTAGCTCGATACAGATTTAACAAATAAAAAAAAAATTAAGAGTGGTGAATTTTGCAGAAAGTTTGCACATTATTTACAGATTTTGGCAGATGAACTTTGTTGCATTAACAGAACCAATTTTTAGCGTCCAGAAATAAAGTTATTAATACTTTTTACTTTTTATTCTGTTCTTTTGTACTAAGTTACACAAAACCCTAAAAAAAGTGATAAAAAACTTGTGACAAGAATGACTAAATTAAAAAAAAAATCGGTACTAATTCTCAGCTATTTTAACAGGTTAAAGAACACATAGAAACACCTTAAGCAATTTAAAGTGTCAAAAAACCATCTTTAAAAAAAAAACCTCAACTTTTATCTCTAACCAAAAATAACCCCTATCGGATTCGGTTTCAAAAAATTATTTAATTAGAGATATTTTTTTTAATGATGTTATTAAAAATTTAGATAGAATTTAACATTTTTCTTTACATCCGCATAGAAAAAAAGGGTAGAATTTTTATGTTGTTTTAATTATAATAAATAATTTATGTTTTAATTAATTAAAATCTTAAATTTAAACCACAAAATACAAAAAATACCATAAAGTAAAAAAAGTATTAATTTATTAAAACATTTTAAGTGTCAATACTTCGTTTTGGATGACACATTGACATGACTATATTTTAAAAATGACACGGTGACAATTTGAGTGTCATGACAATGTTACATTTTTACTTTTGAATTTTTTTTTTAACCTGAAATCTAAAATAAAAAAAAATTAAAAAAAATTAATTTTTGTTGCAAAATATGCTTATTTTCATGGGACAAAAAGTATAAAGAAAAGGTAACACAATGGGTTGAAAAAACTGGTCCTGGTTATGAGTGTTAGGAATCTGTTGAAATAAAAATAAAAATCACCTCTATTTTAAAAACATATTAGTAAGTTTATAAATGCAAATTTTATTCAAAATAAAATTAAAAATTCGTTTAATAATTAGTTTATTAAATAAGATTTTTATGATGAAAAATTGCAATTTAAATAAAATATAAATAAAAACAGCAATAATAAAAAGCATTGATCAAAGATAGCCAAATAATCAATTAATTTTTTGTTTTAATTTTTTGATTTAATTTATTACAAGCATAAATTTAAAGACAAATTTTAAATCTTAACATCTATAAAAAAAAAAAAATTTAAATTTAAAATTATCTAAAAATTTTAAACTGACATCGATTAAAAAAAAAAAAATCGAATATTTAACAAAAGTAAACACATATTTCAAATGATTTTAAAAAAATGAATCGAATAATAAAAGGAACCGTAAATCACATTATAAAGCAAACAAGGCCGCTGCATCTCACTTCGGCCAAATGTCTAACAGCACAGGAAAAGCAAGCTCGGTCAGCTATAAAAAAATTTTCCAAAAAATCCCAACTAAAACCAATTTTAATTCGTCCACAAATGAGCATAAAAGAACTAGCTGATTCAATGGACCGCTCTACACAACAAGTATTCGACTGTTTGAAACAAATAAACTACAACATAAAAACAAAACGAGATTCCTATGTAATAACCAATTTAGAAGCTATAATAAAAGTAATCCATCTGTCGGGCTTTCGGTATCAAATGCCGGGACCGCTCGAAGTCGATTATGATAGTCTGGAAAAAGAGCTGGACTCAAAAGATGAAAGCATTGCTAAGCGTGCTAGGCCATCGGCTTCAAGTCTGATAGCACGACCGCCAGTGGTGACCATAATGGGCCATGTCGACCACGGCAAGACCACTTTATTGGACTCTTTGCGGGATAGTCACATTGTTGAAGGCGAATTTGGAGGAATCACTCAGCACATAGGCGCATTTAATGTTAAAGACAAAAATCGAAACATCACCTTTTTGGATACACCAGGTCATGCTGCTTTTTCCATGATGCGCTCCAGAGGTGCCATAGTCACAGATATCGTAGTTCTAGTGATTGCTGCAGAAGATGGCATCATGGCTCAGACTGTAGAGAGCATCAATCATGCCAAAAGTACTGGCTGTCCGATCATAGTTGCCATAAACAAAATAGACAAAGCTTCCGAGCAGCAAATAAATCGTGTCAAACAAGAATTGCTCAAGTATGATTTAATTGGAGAAGAAATGGGTGGCGATGTGCAAATAGTGCCAATATCGGCATTGAAAAAGACAAATTTAAATTTGCTCAAAGAGGTTATTTGGACCCAGGCCGAAATAATGGAGCTTAAGGGAGATCCGAAAGGCCTTGCTGAGGGATATGTAATTGAGTCAACACAGGACTTGCATATGGGCAAATTGGCTACTGTTTTAGTCAAACGTGGCACTCTATCCAAGGGAGATTTCCTAATTTCTGGAGGCACTTGGTGCAAAGTTAAGTTCATGTTTGATGAAAACGCGCAAAGTGTCAAGAGTGCTGGTCTTTCTCAAGCAGTGAGAGTTGTGGGCTGGAAGGACTTGCCGCATGCTGGCGATGAGGTTCTCCAAGTGAACACAGAGCACAGGGCGAAAGAAATATGCGATTTGAGACACAAAAAAGAAGCTTTGAGCAAACAAAAATTGGACCAGGAAATAATCAAGAAAAAAAGAGCCGAACACGATCAATTTTATCATGAAAAATTAAATGAAAAGCGTATTACAGGACAAAATTATTCAATTAGCCAAATAGAGCCCGATGAAGCGTCTAATTCACATGTAAATTCATCTGGTCAAATTGAATCAACTAATATAAATAAACTTCATGTGTTAATTAAAGCAGATGTGAATGGAAGTTTGGAAGCTATTCTCAATGTGCTTGAGACTTATAATTGTCACGATAAAGTCATACTAGATGTTGTTCATTTTGAAGTTGGTCCTATTAAAAAAAGTGACATTGAAATGGCAGAAATGTTCAATGGTCTCATTTACTGTTTTAATTTGAGCAAAAATGTATCTATTGAAAAAGATGCCGAAGCTAGAATAAAACATTTTAATGTTATTTATAAACTATTTGATGATTTAAAGTTGGAGTTGAATAATTTGGCACCCATGGTCGAGCAAGAAGAAATGGTCGGCGAGGCAGATATACTAAAGGTATTTGACTACAATGAGACTAATAAAAAGATCATTAAAGTCGCTGGTGGTAAATGTATTGAGGGACATTTGGATCGAAAGCTTAGTTTTAGACTCATGAGAAATGGAGAATGTTTGATCGAGAGGCAAAAGTGTAAATCGTTGAAGCATATTAAACAGGATGTTAATACAATTAAGAGAAATGTTGAGTTTGGATTTGCGTTCGATGATGAGAGCATTCAGCCTGAGCCTGGTGACAAGCTTGTTTGCTACAGTCTAAAAATGGTTCGTTCGCCCATCGACTGGAATCTTGGCTTTTAAATTTGTTTAAATAAAAAAAAATTGGTCTATTTTTTTTTATTTTTTAATTTTTTAATGGGTGTAAAATCTCATAAGAAATTATTTTTTTTTTAAATTTAATTTAAAAATTACATCTAGTTAAAGTTTAAAAAAAAAGAATCAAGAAACAAAAGTTAAGTACTTCAAAAGTTGAACTATTTTGCTTTTAGAATGTTAGTTCTTTTAATTAGAATAAATTCAATTATTCGAATTATTTTTTATTAAAAAAAAATTAGATTTAATTTTTCTTTGTCTTCTTCTTGCTGGTAGAGTTAAGAAAAATGCGTCCAAAAAGTTAAAAGTTTTGGTAAAGTGACTAAAATTGTTTTAATTTTAAAGTGTTGATGCAAAAAAGTTTTTTCTTTCATACACCAGAGTCTATCAGTGTAATCGGAATTGTTTTTACTCTTTCAGATGGTACTTCAGATCATTGATAAACGAAAATTTAATTTTAAATTTATGGTCTCAAAAGGGACCGTGTTCACAACTCTAAGAGTAAAGCCCAAATTTAGCTTTTATTCTAACAAAAAAAATGTATTTACCCTCAAAAAAAATTAAAAAATTAAAATTAAATTTTTTTCATGAGAGTAAGGACATTTTTTTTGTTAGAATAAAAGCTAAATTTGGGCTTTCCTATTGGAGCCGTGAACACGAGTTTACGCCATTATTCATATCTTTACATTATTTAAAAAATTTTCAAAGTAAAAAACGAATTTTATTTTTTTTTGATAAATAAAAATTTAGTAAAAAAAATGTTCATTTAAAAAAATAGTGTGACATCTTTTTTTTTAACCTAAAATATTTTTCTCTTATAAAAAAAAGACTAAAATTAAAACAACAATAAGATTTATAATGATTATTGATTTGATTTACTAAAAAAAAAAAGATAGATTTAAAAGTATGCTGCAATATGAACTTTTTTTTTAAATATATTTTATTTTTGTTAATATTAAAAAAGGAAATTAAGATTAACAAAAGCAAAACTAAAATTTTTAAAATAATTCTTTAGGATCACGAGTTTTTTGTCTTAAAACCTTAAAAAAAGTCTAAATGAAGAAAAAAAATTCTTTAGCCAAGCTTATTTTTCTTTTGGTATAAAATCTCTTTTTATTTTAGAATTTAAAGGAATATTTTTAGCTTGTAATGGTACATTACATAAATTAAATTAGTTTTGTTAGACAATTCTTGATAATCTTTAAAATCTAACTATAATCTTTTATGCAGAGTCTTCTTGAATTGCTTAACTTTTGCTTCTAACTGTGTAAATTTTGGTCAGTATTAAGAATTTACAAATATTAAGAATTTAAAATTTGTAAAAGCTAGGATTTAGCCAAATAAGTATTTGACAGTATAAATGCATTTTTTTAGAAAAAACCTATTCAAGTAGTCTAAAAAAAGTATTAGAAATAAAACTTGAACTCGAAGGCCTAAATATTTAATACTTTTGTAATAAAATTTGAAATCACTTAAATTTAAAAAAAAAATTTAATTAAAAATATTTAATATTTTTCATCTAAGAATAAAAAAAAATTGTCTAAATAATTATTTTCTTGTTCAATACCTTTGTGCTTCGTTGATTTGAACATCATATTGATTTATTCTTTCATTCAGTCTACAAGCAAACTGATGAAGATAGATTTAGAATTATTTCAGAAATCAAGCTTTTTTTTTTATAATTATTAAAGTTTAATGATTAATCTATTGAATAAATTAATAATTTTAAAAAAAAAATGAATAAATTTGTAAATTATGAATGGTCACACAACTTGAACATAAAAATTTATCTTCAATTAAAAATTAGAATTTTTCATATTTATTTATTATCGAAAAAAAATACCAAAACAAATAAAATTAATACAAAAATTATTCATCAATCTTATTAAAAATTAATTCAAAAATAAATAAAAAAATTTTGTGTAGAAAAATTAATTAATTTTTTTAGAGTTAAAAATTATTTTGACATGGATCAATCGGAGAGTGGTATGGTAGTAGAGGAGAAGGCGATTGAGAGTGGTCTAGAGCCAAAAGCCGAGCCGGCAATTCAGGAACAAATAGAACCAGTGAAACAAGATGAAATGTTGGGCGAAGAGAGTGCAGCTGCTAAATTAGGAGAATGCCAGGAATTTGCAAGCATTGAAAACCGGCAAGAAATAATGGCTGAGGCGATTGTAGAGCCGATAGCTCAAAATGCCGATTTTATTATCAACGAGCATGACCTGAAGAATCAAGTTTCTGTCGCGTCCGATAGCTCGTTTGTCTCACAGAGCATCAAAGAAGAAGTAACTGAGGCTAATAGCTCTCAAACACTGACTGAGCCAAGCACTCCGGTCAAAGCTGCTCCTAAAACTCCATCTAGGAAAAAACCACGCACTCCTGCCAACAAATCGGGCCAAAACAACAACATTATGAATACCATAAATGACATAGCCACTGGCGCTACTAATGTTTCGCCACCTTCGGCCCAAAAAAGACGCAAAAAAGACCCGTCTGCGCCAAAAGCACCTCTAAATGGCTATTTGGTCTATTTTAATGAGGAAAGATCTGAAATGAGGCAAAAAAATCCAAACATTGGCTTTGGTGAATTGACAAAAATTATTGCTGCCAAGTGGAAAGAACTGCCTGCTGATGAAAAACAAAAATACATCAATGAAGCTGAATTGGACAAGGAAAGATACAATAAAGAAATGGCCGATTACAAAAAGTCTGATGCCTACAAGCAGTATATAAAAGAAAACTCAAACTCAAAGGCCGCAAAGGCCATTGCTGTGGAAGAAAACACTGTGTCTGCGCCGATTCAAGGCGATCAGCCCAATGTTTCTTGGCTACAGACCGAGAGCAATGTGGCCGGCTTTGATATACCCATTTTTACCGAGGAGTTTATCGAACATAGCAAGACAAGGGAGCAAGAACTGAGACAAATGCGCAAAGAGGTCAATGAAATTGAGCAACAAAATTGTGTTCTCAATAAACATATTGAAAATCTAAAGCTAACAGGCCAAAAAATAGATAAAGATTGTGAAAATCTCAAAAATTCAAATGCTTTAATGCAAAAAAATATTGATCTCTTTAGGCATACTGTGTTGCAGTACTTTTCTCAAACTTCGTTGCCAAATAGTCCCGATTTTGTGCCCAATGCACAAAATATAGACGAATATATTGTAAAATTATTTCAGCTTGTCGAGCTAAATAATCAATTTGAACAAACTCAAAATGTTCAAGATTCAAATTATTTAATGAATAGAAATTTTGTATCACATGTTAAATCTGTTTTTTCCAAGATTAATTTCAATTCTTTATTTGAGAATGTTTAATATAGTTGTTAACAACATAAAAAAATATATATATGGCCTATGATATTTCATCGGAAAATAGTTTTTCACTTTTTGTTTTTTTGATCATTTAAATTTTGTTATTAAAAATAATTTTTTTTTTCTATTATTTAAAAACAAGAAAAAAAAGAAATTTAAATTTAAAAAAAAATTTTTTTATTTCAATTTAAGAAAAGTATCATATCTTTTCGATTAAAGAATAAATTTTTTAATAATCTTAAAAAAACAAATATAGAAAAAAAAACAAGGCATGAGTGCTCAGATAGCCCAAGGAGCTTTGGTTTGTGAAGAAAAGGTTGAATTAGTTGGAGATGTGACCATTGGCACAAGGACTCTAATTCATCCAAGTGTTAAAATAATTGCCGAAGCCGGACCCATAATTATTGGTGAAAATAATTTAATCGAGGAACAAACTGTAATTGCTAATAAGTAAACATTTTTATTGCTAAATGGGCTAATTTTTCATCTTTAGGAAAAAAAAACTTTTTTAAAAATTGAAAAAAAAATTTATCTATTTGTTTATCTAGACTAAGCTAAAGCTCTTTTAGATTAAAAACTCAAAAATAAGGTTGATTTTGATTAATAAACAAGAATTGAAATATTAAAAATTGGGATTTAATGTAAATTAAATTCAAAATATTTTATCCAAAACTAAAGAATTAATTGACAAGGTCAAAAAAAAATTTTTTTACTCCAAAAAATTAATTTATTTAAAAATTGTTAAGGAAAGATACGAAAGCCAAAGCTTTCTTAGAGTCCAAAATTAAAAGATGTTAAAAATCTTAATCTTTTGAATAAAATAGACTTTTTTGGATGTAAATAATCTAAATTTTTTCTATTGTGTGATATTCATCCAAGCAAGTTGTTCTTCGTATTTTTTTGTGTTGTTTTGATTTAAGTAGTGATGAAATCGAATTAGTTTTTTTCACATAAATTGAAACTTGAATAATCAAAAAATTTGAAAAGGCAATTGAATATTCAATTTATTTGAATAAAATTTTGAATTTAAGTTAAATTTGATTTATTTACTTTTGAAATTAAATTCGAAAACCACCGGTTTTAAAATTAAAATTCGAACTTAACTTTAATTTGAAAAGCAATTTGAACTTAAGTGAAAATCAACTAAAAAATTAAAAATATTAAAATTTGAATAAAACATTTAAAAAATAAGAAAAAAATTTAAGTTTTACAATATAGATTTTAATTGGGCTTGCGGAGCAAGACCAAATTTAGTCCCACTATGGTAGCTTTGATATATTTTTTCAAGTTTAAAATATTTAAAAAAGGGTTTAAAAAACCGTTAATGATTTTTTTTGTTTTTGTATGATTTATAAGTGCACAGCTTATGATAGCTTATGATATTAATTTTTATGAGTTAGATTATCAATCATTTATTATAAGGCTTACGAAAAATCAAATACTTTAAATAAGAATTCTTTACATACAGCCTAGAACCTGCTAAAAATATTGAGCCTGTTAAATTTTAGAAAAAAAATTAAGTAAAAATATCTCATTTTTTATCAGATTGTTGAAGATCTTTGGCATGATTTAAATCAATTTGTGAGAAAAAAATTTCCTAAAAATAATCAAGAAATAAATAATGCCATAAATGAATACAATCAGACTCTAACACCAAAAAAATTGTCAAAAATAAAATCTAATTTATTCGAAAATTTAGTTGGTTAAAAACATTTTTAAGCTTATACCGAAAATTTTAGAAAAGAATAAAGATTGGTCGACTATGTATTTTATTATTTTTATTTTTTAGTTTAAAATATGTATTTGTGAATAAGCAAGAAATCTTAATTAAAAATTACAGTGCCGAAAATTAACTTGTCACATCATATCATAAGATATCATTTGATATATACTGATATCAGCTAATATCAGGAAAAAGAAAATTATTTACATATTTTTACAGATAGAAATTCAAATTTTATTCACCTGATTATCTAGAATTAAATGATAATAGTTAAAATCAGTTAATATGAGGAAAATTTAAAGAAATTATATTAAATGATCTCTGATGATATGATGTGACAAGCTAATTTCTGGCACTGTAAATGAGAAGTCTTCAAACAATAATCCATAATATCAATATGAATTTTTTTCTAAAAGTTTTTTTTTGTTTTTTTTTAGATAAAAAAAATCAATAATCAATTTAAATCTTATTGATGTTTCATTTTTTGTCTTTTATTTACATCAGAAAAATTGTTTTAGGTAAAAAAGATGCAACAAAGTATGTTGCACTATCTTGCAGTATTTTTTTAAATATATTTTATTTTAGTAAATTTTAATTTATCAAAAAAGGGAAAATTTTTGTTCTTTTTGTTTTTGAAATTCACAATACCGCATTATTGGAGGTATTTTTCTGATCGATCAAATTTTGAATAAAATAAACAAAAATTTGATTTTTTACCCCAATTTTTAAATTAAATACCCCTTTTAATTAAATTAGAAATATAAATTAAAATTTAAACCTGATTTAATATAATGATACTTTTTTTTGGATATTGACACCAATAATTTAAAACGACACCCAATTTATTAAAATGAAACGAATTTACTGACACTTAAAAATTAACAAATGTTATCATGTAACAACAGTAGCTACACGTAAAAAAAATGCAATTTTGATTCAGTTGGAATGCATATACAATACAAGTTAACCGAAAAAAGGGAAGACCAAAATATACGACTGGAGCGCTCGAACATCAACCACAAGAAACACAAGCTTCAACTTCAGCACCATAAAGAATTGAATCTGATGACGATTCAAATGATGAGTCAATACAAGAAAATGTATCCATGAGACCAAGAATAGATTCAGTTACACTATACAAGAAATGTTTGTGAAAAATGTGGAATTAAAATGACTAAGCAAATATACTAAGCTTGTGCAAATAAATATGGTAAAAAATATTATTTTTTGTGGTAGAAATGAAAAAAAAATTTTTTTAAATACTTTTGATATTTTTCTAATTAATTTAGTGTCAACGTGATAAAACAAAGTATCATTTTATTTTATTTTTTTTCTTATTAATTGGTGTAATTCTAATAAATTTGGGCTAAAAAAATGAAATTTTGTTGCAATATTTGGGGTACAAAAAATAAATAAGTCTGTCGGATAATTGCAGACTTGTGTTACGGTATTTTACGTAAACAATCCTAAAATGTTTATTTCTTTTTTAGTTTTAAAATCAAAAAATTGGTTTTTATTGTTTTTTGATATCTATTTAAAAAAAATTTAAGTCATTTACTTGATTTGACTTAAGACTTGTGACTTAAAAACAAGTCTGGATAATTGCTATCTTTTGTTCTCTCTTCATTATTGAATTGTTCAATATTAAAATCTTTAGTGTCTGAATTGATCTTATCTTTTTAGAAACTATATTTTTATATTAAGATTTATTTTAAAATGCTTCGTACAAAATAATCCTGAGACTATACATTCAATATTTGACTTGAAGTTCAACTAAAGAAAACCTAATCATTTTATTACTAAATAATAAATAAATTTTTTTTATATATTTGGGGCTACGGACAACGGACCCCTAAATATACTCTCATTTAGAAAGGACTTCCTTTTTATACTTTTTATGTCTTTTTTTACTTAATAGCCTAATGATAGGATGCATAAACTTTTTGTAATCTTTTAGCATTTTTGTCAAAACGAACTCTATTAAATTATTGAACCCTGCTTCTTAGTTTTAATTAAAAATTATTTTGTTAAACGAAACCAAAACCTTTGATTTTCTATTTTAATCTGAAAGAGCTTTAGCTCAGTACAGAAAACAAATAAATAAATAAAGGCATGTATTTTACGTGATACTAAATTTATTTTTCTGCTGCTAAAAAAATGATACTAATTTTATTTTTATTTTTTTATTTTTATGCTATTTAAAAAAATTAATTGATACAAATTATAAGAAAATGATATTAATTTTTATTGATGATAATAAAAAATACAAAAAAAGAA